>CM068310.1:23705103-23785103 GCA_034768735.1 Schistosoma mekongi | reverse complement strand
TCCCATCTTTTCAGCGCTAGTTCAACACCTGCATTATTTTTTCAGGTTTTGACAGTTCTTAATAAATGTTTGTCTGGCTCTAATTAGATCTTACTCAGTTAGAACATCATAAAGTGCAGAAAGTTTAAATACTTTTAATCTGTGCCCCTGAAAGTACAATAAGCTTTTACCGATTTTTAAAGATAGGAATCTAAAAGATGATTCATGATAAAAAGTATATCTGACGTTTAAATTGACTTTACACAGTAAAGAATAGCTCGCAATCTAGTAGTTGGTTGGTGTCTAGGAGCATACGTTAATCTGACACTAGCTTCATGTTAGTGGTGCATCACACCACGATGTGCACGGTTTAGTTCCAAGTGTTGGCAAGATGCAAAAGGCCTACTACCAAATGCTACTAAACCCGTAAATGTCACGATACGAAACTGTAAGAGGCCAAGTGCTTTTCACAGAAAATCCAAATACTGTACACGAACAGACGACATTGAAGGTTAAAGGAAGAAGAATAGACCATCATGCAACCAATTCTGAGGTGACCAACTAGAAAAAATGCAGAAATATCCTCAGAAAACGTCTACGATCGCTCTAGCCTGGCATCAGATATGAAAAAATTCGGACGAAGGGTGGCCTAAAAGCCACTTTTATGGTCTTAAGTTAGCACAAAGTGGTATCACCCATGTGCTGCCGAAAGCAACACTGGAAATATGCGTCAGGAAATAAATTAAGTTCTGCAAGTGGGTTGATGACGAGACTATAAGAGTTTCGAGAAGAGTACTAGAAGACACAGAAGAAAAACACAATGTGTTATAGTGCTTAAAAGGTTGGTTACTGAAATTTACAAATCTGGTCTGACCAGATTAAGATACAAAAAACTCAAAGTGAATTGAGAATTCGAATACAACATGGAAACGAAAACCTAAACACTTGATGCTTTCACAAGGTAAGGCTTTAAACGAAAATCCTGTGGCTGGAAATTAATTACTAATTATTGCTCACATATTTACATATATAAAAATATCCTAGTGTACCAGCCATATCAACTCACCTAAGTGTTTGACTAAAGTAAGCATAAAAAGGATTCTCAAAAGCATGTGAAAGGTCACGCCGAAAGAGATTCAGTGCCACAAAAAACAACTTCAAGTAGTACACAGATGATTCGAATTCTATACGGCTTTCATTTCTTGATATCGCGCAAAATGAGTAAGAAAAACAAAGAATGCATCGTAAATACAAAATTCTGACTTTATGTAAAAAAGTTTAAAAATGGTTGGCAGATCTATAACGGCAAGTTTTTTAAAAAAATAATCGAATCTTTAGTAAAATATTTAATATCTTTGAGACAAGGTAATATGAACAGTTTGAAGCGCTTCACTATTGATGCTTTTGTTTTCCAAGCTTAAAGTTCATTTTACATAGATTATGTACTAAGTATACAAAAGCAAGCACACATCCGTAAATTCGTCTTTTGATGGACGGTTTTGGGTGGGGTATGTTTAAAATCCAGTTTGCTGTTATGGTCATCCCCTCAATTTTACTGTATTAAGCAATTTCCTTTAACTTGTATTTTGTGTCACTTTACTGTACTCTCTCTTTGTAACAAGTATTATTTCTGTTCGTTTTCTCTTTATTATTATAACAGTTATTGGATTCTTGTTCACAACTAGGTTCTTGTATGTAATTTTGTTGTTGTGTTACTTACAATTGGCGTCCGCAGTTTGTTTACTGAATTTCAAGGTCTTGTCGTAAGCCACATTTAGTCGACGTTTCACTGTCTTTTCCTGTGTCATTTAACTCAGTTAATTGGTTGCAAACAGAATCCAGTTCCTTCATTTCTTAGGAACACTTCTTCTTAGACACGTAAATTGGTGTCGTTTAATACCTATTGTCGTGATAGATTAGTTATACAAATTGCTTGAATCTTTTTGACTAAATAGGGAAGAAGAAAACAGTGAGGTTTACGTACCTAATTTGCATTTACTGTTTAGTGTAGTGCCATGTTTGCATTAACAAATTGCGTTTTTGGATATGATATTGTGGATTCGTGCGTGATTCAAGAACTTGTCTGTCCTGCCTAGAAGCAACATTAGTTTGCGAACGTTAACGGGAAATTTGGTTCTTATAGAGGAAGCTTCATGTAGTTATTTAAAATATATTCATAAGATCCCCTTGCCACAGTGGCCTAGTTTAATTACAACGTCTCCTTTGTCATATTTTAGGCATAAATAATAGACAGCATTAAAATACGTAGTTTATGAATTTCTTTTATAACAGCCATATGTTTTAAGTGTATACATTAGTTAGTCGTTTGAATATTAGGTATTGTTTTAGTGCAATAAATCAGCATATTTGTAACCTTAAAAATACACTTGGTTGGTTGCACTTCCTTCAGTAAACATTGTAACCGTTCATCTTGTTATTTTGTGTCATTTTGACTTATCTGTGTTGATCAAAGAGATAACGTCAAATATCAGTTGGAATTTAAGTGCTGATAAAGCAGTCTCCACAGTCTCTATAAAACCATATATGTGCCATGATACAGTATTTAATATAAACGGTTTTCGATTGCATTCTTCGTTTTCTTGTAATCTTCCGCACGGGAGAATAAAGAGACCTAGGCCTAGACTTCGACATTATTTTGGCATGTTTTAGACTCGTTACTAAACTGGTTGCTTAGCTTGAAGCTTTCTGTAGATTTGTATCTTTTCTTCTAGTCACTTAGATTACGGCATCGTGGGTTTTCAAGTAGAGTTGGACATAGATATTTGGTTACATAGAGAAAGAAATTAGTTAGGAGTCAGTCATCTGAATATAATCGGGAAAGATCACGTTTTATATGCACAGCTATTGTGGTCTGCACCTGAATCTAAAGTACTGGTGAATATTTGTTCTGGGAAATGACTCTGTTATTAAAATAATTCATGAGAAGTTATACGATGGTGTGTCGAAGTCACAGGCAATAAGCACAACTTCACTCTCCGTTATTCTAGAAATATGTGGAGCATTGTCTCATCATTGTGGTGGTCGCTTAATGGGAGGGGAGGGACTATGTACCTCACCTATTTTACTCGCGTAATTAGAAAATGGAAAAAATGGTAGTATGCACTACTATGTAAAAATGGGGATTATAATAATGAAGAGGTCAAACTATGCAATTATCACTGTGATTAAATTATAAATTTTCACACCAGTGGTATTAAAGGGTTGAAATTTCTAAATGAAGAAATATGTGTGCATAATTAAGTCTATGATATTAAAAATCAATGTGTAAATATGGTATAAATTCAATGTAGATAGGTTTATTTGACAATTAATAAGCACACAACACCTCTCAATATTCAGTATAAGATTGTAGATGATATAATCATTATACAGAATAAGAAAGCAAATGATTACCTAAGTTTTATTGTTCCGGCGCATGCTTAAAGTTCGAAGTCAACTCTTAACTAGTCAACCTAAGTCGCTACAAAGTCACTAGCATGTAGTACAAATAAAGAAGGTGAGTCTGTCCCACAAATGGATAGAGGCAAATTATCCAAGACTACTGAGAGTTCATTTGTAAAATAATTCATATTCGAAACATTAGGTTATTATTTTCGAAGGTAAATCGCATAGGTTATAGCAAGAAGGTTTCGCGAGCTGAACGGTTTTAGTATCTTGTAAAAAATAGGTTTAAGTTGAATCAGCGCCCCCCACATATTGTCCTGTTCTAACTTCACGTATCTAGTGTTATAACCCAGAGAACAATCAGCTCTAAGAATACGTGTATTAAGGCCATGTTGGACAGATTTTAGTCTGATTTTATCCTTAATGCAAACATTACTGAGTATTCTAGTAATGGTTAGGCATAAACTTTATATATCAGAATACGAAAATAATTGTTATAAAGTTTATGTAGTAAGTAACCTAGAAATCGACACGACTTAGATGATTGCACTGCAATCTGTTCTGTGAAAGATCAAAAGTGTACCTGAGTCCTAAATCAACTGCTGATTAAAGCCTAGATAACTTATTACCGTTTATGGAACTGAGGAACCTGTAAGCTCATTGGGTTATTGGACAGAGGTTTGAATATAACACCAAGGTCTATGAGACCAAAACATTTTCATTTGGGCATTTAGAGGCCCAGTTAAACTAGATTTCCAAGGCCTATGCACGATGGTATGATCCACCTAGGATGTTGAAACGATGACAAAGAAAATGTACGATGAAAAGTTTAGAGACAAGACATAAGAAGTTATCTCATGGTTGATCAACAATGTCACAGAAGTTGCAATTGTAGAACGGCTACACAATTATGCCAACAGTTATTTCTGTACAGGCCTTTTCCAAGGACAATATAAAACATCGTTTTTTCGAATTGTGGTCCATTGTTGAACCACTATATTTCCAGCGTATAATTAGTCGTAACGTTCGTCTAATTAAGTGGTAACCAATAAACTTTTAGACATACCGAATATCGTTTGTCAACCTATTGTTCCAGACTCATGTATGTCTTATCAAGGCCGGAGTATTTGTGCTGTTGTTGTCAATGTATTATCTAGTATTCAAGTTAATAGTACAATATACGCCTATATCCGCAAGAGTTGTTGCTGTTGATTTGGATTTTGGAACAAGAACAACTAGGATTCTGTAGTCTTATGACTGCGGTTAATCAGAACTATTCGAATGGCTCACCTGATAGCCTTCCTTAAAAACAAAAAAGAAAAAGTTGTGGTTTGTAGCAGAGTCTTGGCTCTAAAACGAGAAGTTTAAGACTCAGCTAAACCTGTCGTTAAAATACTAAGAAGTTAGGGCATATTTCAAAAGAATATGTCGAAACAGTTAGCAGCCGTGTAAGAGGCATATACTACTTTCCTTATCATCCAGACGCTAATCCGAAGAAGCCCGGTAAAGAACAGGTTGTGTTTTATTGTTCTAGAAGCCATAACAGTTTCTCATTAAATAATACACATTTAAGTGACACTAGATGTATATCTTCTGTACAAAATCTACTCCATAGGTTACGTTGGTTTCAGGCTGTAGTTGTAGCAGATACTGAGGAAATATCTTTACAAGCCAAGATCCCTGAATAGGACTGGGATTGTATGCGATTTCTGTAATGGGAAGATTATTCTAGAAAAAAGCATCTGAGTTTAATATGATCGTTCATCCGATTGATGCTGCATCTTCCCTATTTTGTGCCACTTGTACACTGCGTCGAGCCCAGTTGGAATTTCGCGTAAACAAACCAGGGATAATGGAAACAGTTGACAGGTACATTTGTGTTCATGGTTGCCTAGCAACGTCTTGAGGAATTACGGATGCAGAAATTAAAGGAGATCTGGTAAAAGCTGTCTTACAGTATTATTGAGGTGGTAGATGTTGAATAGCAAGACCAGTGATCAACAAGTCGAAACTGATCCATGGGTTTGTTACCAACAGAACGCACCCAATAGTTAAGGCGTGAGGTTGTTGGGGACACAATGAGTTTCGCGACAGACGATACTGATAAACGAATGACCTGTACAGGCATGTTGTAACGTTTATCTACAGTATTAGACTCCTCGTTTGTGTCAACATTCATGTCTTGTGCTTCGATGTGATGGAATCGGACACTAAACAAATAATACAGCCTTTGGTGCCTGTGGTCAAAGACAATTGAAGGCTGTTTTCCCAAAATGGCATATATTGATTCTACATACAACACAAAAACTAACATTTCGTATTCAAATTTAACTGCGTGATGTTGCCATTTGGAAATTGTTCCAGTTATTGTAAACAGATATCTGCGATCCTGGATGCCTAGTAATGTTCACTCGGTCAAAACGATACGGAAATCGACTTAGTATGGATTTGAAGTATGTTCAAAGTAGTTATAGGCGATACAAGTATAATGAAGAATTTTGTAATGCATTGTTTAGTACAGAAATATCCCCACTGATTTATCACACGTATACCCAATCTGTAATCGATGAATTAGCCATTCAGTTGAGCAGGACATGTATATTTGAACATAACGGAAACCATTAGTACTGTTTCTGAAGTCAGGCCATAATCGCATCATATCGGTTGATACTTTTACCTACAAGTGTAATTAAGTAAACTTTACTGGATTAATATCTACTGCTAACTTGTTGGAGATTAAAGCTCATGACACCTTTAATGTAGCGGCAATCGAAATTAGTGTCTGGATAAATATGGTATTCACTTAATTAATGTTGGTTAACAACCCGAAGGCACCCAATGAGGAATTTTAAGCATAGGAATAACATGGCAATTAGCAATTTGTACATGAGAGCATACCAGTTTACAGGCATGACCAGAATGATATGACTTGTTTGTAACATGGTTTTAGTAGAGTTACTGTTATGAAATTTACGATATATGAATATATTAATTGATTAGGAAGCCAACGACAGCAAGCTTCCTAGTTTACAGTACTACAGTACTAGAGGAATATTTTATATTATAAAACACTTCCAACAAACAACCACGCACCTTTTGTCCTTAGTGCTGTAATCTCATGTAATGGCTGTGAGAGAGCATGACGAACCATGGGGACTATCCAGAGACAGGATAAGGCTGGTGGTTTGAGATTTGGTATGGGCAGCTAATTTGTGCAGACTGGCCTTAAGAGGTGAGTTGTCTGAGCACTGATTACGTTCCAAGCCAGCGTTTGGAGTAAGTTACTTACAGGAGATCAATTCCTTGCAAGTCCAGACCATAAACTCGGGAAGACGGTGACACAGATTATGAGGTAGAACGAAAAAACGAATTTAATTAATGGTAATAAAATAATCAGTTTCAAACAAGAATCTTCTTGTTCATTTTATTTTGTTTTTTGCTTATTGCTTATTGATTCGAGGTTTAATGGTAAGTCGTCGAAGATTTGGTACAAGTCTTTCGATTCCAGATATGAGGAGATCAGTCGTTATCTAGTCGTGTTATCTAGTCTGCATTCTCGTGTCACACATTAAGAGGACCGAGTACTTCGCACGTCATACTAGAATTTGGACAAACCGGTAGTTTATTCAGTGCCTTGGAGTCAATAAATAGTTGATTTATCGCTCGTATAAAGTGATCTATGCTATCTGGCGTACGGATTTTTGTCGGTAAATTATTCCAAATGGCAGTGAATTTACGCACGAAAACATTTGATCGTATTTTAGTCTTACAATGTCCCACCCACACTGTACCTGTATGGTTTCTAAGGCTATAATTAGGTGCATCGATAAATCTTAGTTTAGTGTCAGGGGAGTATGCTAGATGGTGTAAAACTTCGAAATAAAATGTCAAATTGAGCCTAGCTCGTCTTTTCCAAAGTTGTTCTAAGCCCAATGTATCGCACCGTGTAGTATAATTTAGTCCACAATCCATCCCCAGTGTCTCTGTTGTGAAGTATCTCTGTATCCCTTCTATCTTTAGCTTATCACTTATTCGGAGGCTGCTGAGTAGGAGTGGGCAGTATTCAAGTAACGGGAGTACACAGACCTTGTATATTACTAATCTAGACTCACGTTGGTAGAAATTGTGGATAATACAACACATATGTCTGCGTGCCTTTGAGGTGATAAATATTGTTTGTTCATTGAATGTAAGATCCGTAGTGTATCTTAAGCCGGGGTCCAGAATCGTCTTACATTCAGGGATTTGTTCACCATCTACTACAAAGTGTAAGTTGCGACACCCAATGCTAATCCAGCCACGTTTCTTAGTGTTAAAGTGAAGTTGGTGTTCTTTACGCCAGGCAGTGACTTCGTTTAACTCTTGCCGAACGATCTTAACGGTGTTAAATAGCTCATTTACGTCGCATGAGTAGACAACTTTCAAGTCATCTGCGTATAAGAAGGTTTTACCAGTGATGAGGAAAGGAAACAAATTCATCAAAATATGATGCTTATTTCCATACAGTATGAAAATGGTAGTTAGAAAAGCCATTTAATGTCTTACGCTTCTAAACTAAATTATTTGGTGAAAAGGGTGTAGACTCTATTTTACATGGACGCTTTGATACACCCTAAACCCTCTCATGTGTCACCAGTCCACAAATTAAATGCCTAAATTTGAAGGTATGAAGAATTCTTACATCGGATACTACGAAGGGCCGAAAATTTCACCTCGGTATCATGATATAAGCCAAAAGAAATTAGCTGGTCCAAGCAAGCTCGGAATTGGCCATACTGAGATTAAACCCATGTTTGTCATAAAAAAACTGAGGGAGTTAAAGCCCAACTAATCCCCTGTCTGCAATAACATGAGACCGGTAGTATTGCAGCGGTGCGACGAAGCACTCATTCAGCAGTGGTTTTCAACACTCGCTGAAATCAAAAGCGTTACCAGATGATTTAAGGCAGCCAATTGTAGCCGAAATCTATAAGGTATGGGACAGAAGGGACCCAACTTGTTATAGACCGGTGACAATGCTCCCAATGCTATCAAAGGTTTTAGGGAGTATTGTGAATGTTTAAGCGCGACCTGGTTTTTGAAGCATAACACAGCTTTCTGTGAGACAGGTCTTGTAACCCAAACATCCACCTCGCCTGGATTGGCTGGACATCTTTTAGGGTTCAGTTAATATTCCCGGACTTCGCAAGAGCGTCTGCCACTGTAACCCATGGCCTGCCTATCCCTAGAGGAGTAGCAATTAGCTTCACAGAACAGTTAATATCCTGGCTACATAATTACTCGCAGGGGAGAAAGTTGTCCCCAGGCGAACGTGGTGTATTCAGACAGGAGGTAAGACACATCTAGAGTACCCCAGGGCTTGATCCTCTGGCTAATACTGTTTTTAATTCCAATTAATCACCTCCCACTTATTGTCCACTCGTCCATCCTTATATACGCGATCCACATAAAACTATGAGGAGCTATTGGAGAGGGCTGGGACACGAAGCTATTACAACAGGATTTGGCTGGGACAGATAAGTGGTCAGATAACAACGGCCTGACTCGCAATGTGATAAAATGCCGTGTAATGTACTATCGCGTTCCACATGGTACTCAACTGGCATATTACCGTTAACTGGCAACGAATAACCATTACCTCTAAGGAGCGAGACCTAGGCTTCACCTTCACCGATAGGTTAGAGACTAGGAAAAACCATTATAACAATGTCACGAAAACATACACCACGTTCCACTGTGTCCATAGGCAGCTGGGCACGCTGACAACGAGCCCCTTCCTCGCAACATTTAAGACATAAATAAGACAGCTTTTAGAAGACCACTTTATTGTCGCAACCCTCCCCTTCCACCAACACTCAAAATAAATGCCAGCTTTCTTGAGAGAGTTCGGACACAATCATGATATGAATAGCCGGACTTAGGATCAAAAAATATTCCTACCAGCTATGACAGCTGAGGCTATTCGTTCTGAGCTACAGACGGTGAAGAGGGGACCCAATCACAAGATATAGCATATTAAATACGACTGGATATCCAAATGAAAGCATACTTTCCGCTGCACCTGCTCCCACATCTAGAAGAAACCCACAAACTATTGCTCACCAGAGAGCACGAACACGGATAAGAGCAAATTTCTTGTCATTAGGAGTTTATATTGGAGCATTGGGTAAAGATATTGAATATTAAAGTCCAGGATTCAGAGGCAAATAGGAATTTGTTCGTAACCTTGGGTGTTTATTAGAAGGCCAAGCTAATCTTTTAATGTGACAACAAACTATAGTTTCGCGACGTTTTTTATGTAGTTATTTAATTCTACAATCTGGATGCAGTGGCTTCGTTTCACTGCAAGTCACACCCCTTCTAGCAAGTTTGTTGAGCCTTGCTAAGTTTCCAGACTATTTGTAATATCGTTAGATCAAAGGTCTTTTAATACGATTAATTTTACAGTCTAGCATTTGATTAAATACTTGTTTGAAAGTGGACGAGCTTTAAACCACAGTGGAATGTTTTGCTTGTGTTAAATATACTTAAGTGTATCATGGGATTATCATAAGTTATGATAGCATTTATTTGCATAACATTGTCATTCATGCTTATGGGCTATGTCTTCTGTGTGATAATAAGGTAATAAATACGTTTCAAGTGATATAATGCTCATCTCTAGCAAATGTACTGTGAATAGAAGAGCACTACCTGCTATAAAAACTCATATCTTCAGCAATGATTATTTAAGGTCACGGAATCATCTTCGCCAGTAAGTTATGTCTACTTTTTGATTAGCTTTTGTAGGCCTATAGATGTTTACTTTGATCACACGAAGGTCACTTTAGGATGTAAATCCAATGCAGCCTTGCAATTGGTACTGTCAATTTTTTAATCTTATTACATAGATATTTGAATCACTATTTCAAGAGTACATTGAATTTTGGTACAAGTATGTAAATTCAAGTAACATCGCTTATTTTTAGACCATTCACTTCAAACCCAGACTTTATAATACAGTTGAAATTGTTCTTACAATATGCCTGTGCTGTAATCGTACAAAGAATCAAAGATGTATGTTCCTTTAGTTTAAAACGTTATTACTTTGTAGGTTGAGGTTCCTGGATTTATTATCAACCGGTTCATACCACATTTTTTCGACCATGTTTCAAATATTTTATCATATAACTGTCCAGGTTAGCTATATTACGTTTTGTATTTATGGACTAGCGATCACAAGTTTTGAACATTTCGTTTTCTCATTGTATTTTGGTTTTCTCGACTAAGTTGATCGCTGCATTATCTATTTATGTCTAACATAAGTTATCATGAACTAAGTACAGGTTCATTAGCTGTTTAATCTAACCGTCACGGTTTTACTCTTGTGATTTGTTGCATGGTTCCTCAAGAATGACCCTTCCACGGTGTGGGCAACCGGGAAGTGATAACCGCCCTCATACCGCTAATAGCACTCGAGTTCACCTTGTTCATGATCAAACACGTTCTCCCTCTCTGGTCTCTACTTGTAACACTTCTCCTACAGTTTCTATGCGCGCCACTTTTACTGGTTACCCGAGTTCCCAAATTATCATACCAGGTCTCCTGAAGCCACGCTCTAAACTTCATGTTGGAGCTTTTAATGTGCGTACGCTGTGTCAAATCGGTCAACAGGCTGCCTTAGCTAAAACATTAGAATCTCTTGCAATTGATGTATGCTGTGTCTCCGAAACACGCATACAGGATCCCAGCATGGCCATCCGTTTGACTTCACCTAGTCAATGCAATGGAACTGCACACTTCACTCTTCGTTTATCTGGAGACCCTACAGCTAGCTCACGTGGCCTCGCTGGTGTAGGTATAGCACTAAGCGTACGTGCAGAACAGGCTCTTCTCGAGTGGATTCCTGTAGACAGTCGTCTATGTGCTGTCCGTCTAAATGGCACAGTACGAACTCGGAAAGATAGGGACACACGCCGATGCCTTTTTGTCGTCTCTGCTTATGCCCCCACTGATTGCAGCACAGATGAAGTGAAAGACGAGTTCTATATGAAGTTCTCTAGCCTCCTTTAGAAAGCTAAGCATTCAGACATAGTAATTATTGCAGGAGATTTTAATGCCCAAGTAGGTAGACTAAATCAGGCTGAAAAGCACCTAGGTGGGTTACTCGGCATCCCAGCCCAGAGAACAGACAACGGAAATCGTCTGTTGCAGTTATGTTCAGACTACCGTTTATTCTTAGCTAGCACAAACTTTAAGCATAAGGCGAGACACTGTTTAACCTGGCGACCTCCAACATCTACGCAACGATGGACACAAATTGATCACATCGGCATCAGCTACCGTTGGAGAGGTTGTATAGAGGACTGCCGCTCTTTCTGGGGCACTTGCCTAGACTCTGACCATGCCCTAGTAAGAGCACGTATCTCTATGCGTTTTACTGGTCGCAGAAAGGTTACATCGGGCAAACCCTTTAGATATCACTTTGAAAGTGAGAAGGCGAAGATTGCATTTAGGAATGGTTTGGCTAAGCATTTAGTCGCCCATGACCAACAGGTTTCCCTCGAAGTAGCTTGGAATGATTTTAAAGCAGGTGTATACGCAGCAGCGCTATTAGCATCTAACCCCAATCCAATGAAAGACCATTGGATCTCTAGTACTTCTAGGGAACTGATGGAGGCTCGAAAACTCATTCCAGCAGGCTCGGAGTATGATGAAGAGCGACGACATATGAAACGTAGACTGACAAAGAGTCTGCGTATGGATCGTGAACAGTGGTGGGCAACAAAAGCAAAAGCGATAGAAGCATCAGCAGCGGCAGGCAATAGTAGACAGCTGTTCCGACTTATTAAGGACACTGGTATCAAAAAATCGGCAGTTAGTGAAATCATCTCCGAAAAAGATGGGTCGTTGATCTACTCTCAATCTAGAAGATTAGAACGCTGGGCAGAACACTTTCAGGAACAGTTTAACTGGCCCCCAGCCACGCTTAGCTTACCCACAATCTCCAAGCTACCCGAATGGAAAACTGACACAGGTCCCCCAACTCTCAGTGAAGTTGAAAACGTCATAAGTAAATTGAAACGTGGGAAAGCAGCAGGGCCTGATATGTTGTCTACCGATATCTTCAAGCATGGTGGTATAGTTTTAACGTGCAGGTTGACTGATATATTAGCCAAAGTCTGGGAACTAAACTCCATCCCTTCTGACTGGTCTCGATCGCTGATTGTTCCAGTCTACAAAAAGGGACAGAAATCCTCTTGTGATAACCACAGAGTAATCAGTTTGACTAATATAGTATCTAAGATATTAGCCACTATAATCATCCGACGTTTAACCAACACTAGGGAACAACAGACTCGGGAAAACCAGGCTGGTTTCAGACCTGGCCGGGGCTGCATTGATCACATATTCACCCTGCGCCAGGTCCTCGAACACAGACATATGCACCAACGCCCAACTATAGTTGTATTTCTTGACTTAAAAGCAGCGTTCGACTCTGTTGACCGTGAAGTCTTGTGGCAATGTTTGTCATTAAAAGGCGTACCTGAAAAGTACATTAACCTTATAAAGGCTCTCTACTCGGTCACCACTGGTCGAGTCAGAGCTTATGGCGAATTGTCACGAGAAACCTCATCCTCAAGTGGAGTCCGTCAGGGTTGCCCCTTATCCCCATTTTTATTTAACTTCATCATAGATGTACTCTTAGGAACTTCACTCACTTCTTTTAACTCCTCAGGAATTAATCTCCTTCCAGGAGGTTCTTTTGTCGACTTAGAATATGCAGATGATATAGTCATATTTGTTAAAGGCGCCCATAGCATTCAGGGTCTCTTGAACACCTTGAGTATCAATGCAGGCATATTTGGGATGTGCTTCTTCCCTCCCAAATGCAAAATGTTACTCCAGGACTGGCCTGCTTCTTCTCCTAAATTAGTTATAGGGAGTGAAGTAATGAATGCGTTGATCGCTTCACTTATCTCGGAAGTCTCATCACCCATGGTGGGTCGGTGTCTGACGAAATCACAGCGCGGATTCAGAAAGCCTGATTGGCATTTGCCAATCTACGGCACTTGTGGCGCAGACGAGATATCCGTGTCTCAACGAAAGGCCGGGTGTACTGCGCAGCAATCCGCGCCATCTTAACATATGGCTGCGAGACGTGGGCCATGAAAACTCAAGATATGCGTCGTCTCCAGACATTTGACCATAGGAATCTTCGAGAGGTCATTAACCTTCATCGACCGAGATGGCTAGGACATGTATTGCGCATGCCCGACCACCGTCTACCCCGTCGCGCCATGTTAGCTAGGGCCGAAATAGGATGGAAGAAGGTTAGGGGCGGCCAAACTAAAACATGGCATCAGTCCATGAAGTCCTTGACTACTGGTCTAAGCCATGTAGGTAGATGTAGACTACCTGGTTGGGGTCCGCGTGATGATCGCAACAAATGGCTGGAGACACTAGGTGATATGGCTCAGAACCGGTCACAGTGGCGCAAGTGTATTCACTCTTAACCTCATCTAGATCTTAAATTCTATTGTTATTTTCTGGACATCTTACTTACTCTTAAATTCTATTGTTATTTTCTGGACATCTTTACTTACTCTTCTCTCTTGTATTCTGTCTATACGTTACCTCAATACTCTCGTAGTGCTATTGTGGTATGGCAATTTGAACCTACAGGCGTTTGTGCCCGGTTCTACGTTGCTGCTGCTGCTGATGAAGGATGATACCTTGACTACTGGTCTAAGCCATGTAGGTAGATGTAGACTACCTGGTTGGGGTCCGCGTGATGATCGCAACAAATGGCTGGAGACACTAGGTGATATGGCTCAGAACCGGTCACAGTGGCGCAAGTGTATTCACTCTTTAACCTCATCTAGATCTTAAATTCTATTGTTATTTTCTGGACATCTTTACTTACTCTTCTCTCTTGTATTCTGTCTATACGTTACCTCAATACTCTCGTAGTGCTATTGTGGTATGGCAATTTGAACCTACAGGCGTTTGTGCCCGGTTCTACGTTGCTGCTGCTGCTGATGATGATGATGAGCTGTTTAATCTGATAAACACAAATTGTTGCTGTACATACTGTTAAAATTTCATATTTTCAGTCGAAGTGTGATGTATTATGTGTTGAGTACAGTGGTCGCCCCAAATTAAGTACTTATTCGTATTAATTTTCTACCACCATTGATTTTACTACTGTTTCTACCAATTTAGTATTCATCTTTTTGTACTAGCTGAGTGTGATAACTTGTACCGATGCACGTACGTTTCGGATTTTATGTTATATGTGACTAGCAAATCCTTACTGGATTAGTAAGTGATCAAACGGTAGTAAAAAGTTTTGGCAGTAGTTGGTCCGAACATTTTTCAGCACTATAATGTCATTGTTGTGTATTGTTTTGTTGTATACATAACTCTTTTTTTCATTGTTCACAATGATCACAGTCCTTACTTTAACAACCAGAGTAAGACGGTGATTCGTTGATTTTCTTCCAATGTTTTTGGATTACTTGAGATAGATTTAAACTATCCGTTAATTAGAAGTGAATTCGCTGTTTATTCCTAACACCCTGAAATAATTATCTGAACTTTCATCTTACTGAGTTTCCTCACTCTTAAAGATTATTTTTGAGCTGCTAAATATATACGTTTTTAGTTGGACTAAATATTTACTTTAAATCAATTGTTCAAGCTCTCTATTCTGATTATTTTGTTTATTGGTTCTACTTATTGATTGCAACCTTTTTTTCTTCCTGGAAAGTAAGTAGGTGTAGATGTACATTTGTGACGTTTTGCTTATATTTTTGACATTTTACAATTAATCACTACCCAAACTTTTCAGTTTACAGTGAAACTAAATAGTCTGTTACGTCATAGGCTTAGCGTGTCATATCCTAATCGAGTATCAAATTTGTTGCTTTCAATATGAAAATGTTATGATATACTACCATGTATACTTAATTTACGTTTCTTTCATTTAAATGTAGGGACTCAGAGTGGGCTTGCGATAAATTCTCAGATTAAGAGTTCCATTTAAATTTCTTTTAACTAGGCAGTCTAAAAATGGTAACTTGTGTTCATTTTCACTTTCTAAAGTGAATTTGATATCCTGAGATAGGTTGTTGATTCGTTTGGAGAATTTATCGCAAGCCCACACATTCAAATCAATATATCGATTTCAACTTAGCACATCTATTCAGTACTAAGATATCGCTGGCTCTAAACTTATTCAGAAGAGCCAGTAGATTCATTACATCTAAAGACGACAAGCAATACGAATACAAACATATAATCGACATCCTACGGCTTAATAATTTTCCAATGAATATTATTAAAAATTTGCAAAAACGAAACGACTTATTACTAACTAATAGTAAGTTAGTCAAAACATCTTGGATTGGTACAGCCATTCTACCTTACCGCCAAGACAACAGATGAATTACAAAGAATTCTAAAACAACACGGAATCCAAACTTTCTACAAAACTACCAACACTATTCATCATCATCAGCAGCAGCAGCAGCAACGTAGAACCGGGCACAAACGCCTGTAGATTCAAGTTGCCATACCACAATAGCACTACGAGAATATTGAGGTAACGTATTGACAGAATACAAGAGCCAACACTGTTCAAAGTGTATTGGTTAAAATAAAGGACAAGATCCCTTTTACCTCTACACAGAATTGTGTCTACAAGCTGGGATGTGTCGACTGTGATGCGAGAAATCAAAACTCGTGCCAAAGAACATGAAAGCTTCACTAAGCGACCTCCTAATAATCCTGTTGAACTTGAAAAATTACAAATTAAATCAGCAATAGCAGTACATGCTATCTATCACAACCATAAAATCGATATTAAAAATATCCGAATTATTCAAAAAGGTTTCTCCAATTATATGGAAAGATGAATAGCTAAGGCGCCTCACATTTTGCTGAATCCAACTGCACTTAACAAAAGGGAAGGCCTTTCTATCCACCCAACATGGACTTTCTATCCAACTAGCCACAATTAAAGTACATCGAATTGCATACACATGAACATACATGCAATTTTATTCTCACATATTCACATATTTTCCTCTCACATCACACTAACATTTACATACATGTCTCATTTCAAACCACCTTGACCTATATGACTTGACATCATGACACGATGAAACTGGCATTTTGATTGTACGAGTTTATTTTGTTTTTGATTTGTCTCATTGTATTATTTAATCTTGTGTTAATTCAATTCAGTTATTCATTTCTCTGAAGAAGCGACTTGCACTAAGCCGCCAAACGTCAGAAATCCTAATTTCTACTTATTGGAATTTTACAAATATATATCACTTATTTTATATTTAAGTTAATGTTGAAAATGTCTCCAGGTTTCGTAGTTTTTTTCTCGAATAAGGTTATCGTCAACTTCTCATAGGATGGAATAATTTGCGGTTCACTAACCAAATATTTCATTAAGTTTCGGCCTCAGACTAACATTTATTATGTGACAAAGTAATTACCTGCTGCGAAAACATGAAAGAAGTGGAACGCTTTATAAGCTTGCAAACGCAATCATTATGAGTCTGTTATGACGAAAAGAAAAGGAAGGAGGGGAGATGATTTTTGGTTGGTTGGTGCGAGAACACCAATGCGATGTGTGCCTAGTTAAGAATTCACGATTGACCTAAGCCCATTCACCCCCCTAGGCCGACAATAGGACAACCAGAATTGAGAACAGGAAGACTGAGAGAGCGAGAACAAAGAACCGGAGAACCAGACCAAGGTCGTATTATATTTTAATCATGCATTTATATATACATAGAATCAGACCACACTATGAACCAATCAAGAATTTGACATTTGTACAGAAAAGAAATAGTGGTAGTGAATGGGGAGAACTTGTACACAATAAGGTAGACGTAGTTCATAGTTAATAAACAATATACCAACAGCAAATATACAAAACGAGAGAACCGGGCAAGGGGAACGTAACAGTCATAGAAATAAAATGTTAACACTGTCCACAGTTATAATAAATGAAATAATGTTATAAATCACAGTTCCCGAAGATAGCCAATCTTCATTAGGTGCCCGGCATATCAGAGTTGGACGTTTAAACTACTAATTGACTACTTGTTTTTTATTGGCTGGAAGTTCCATACACATTTTTCATCATTAAGTGGTCTATTTATTTAATTCATTCTTGTTATCAAAGTGTGCACTGTTGAATTGTTTTACCTGTTTCTTTCATAGATAAATCAAATGCTACCGGAGTTGGTAAAAAGCCTGATGAATTCCATTCTACGCTAAAGGGGAATCATTTTCAGGAAAGGTATCCGTTCTTTAAGTGTCTGTTTATTTTTATTACCTTTTAAGTCCTTTGAAATCCTTTTCTGAAGAGGCTGTTCTATGTGCTTTTGGTGATCGATTGCATGCAGCTCTATACTCCAGACAAGCTGAAGTAATGTATTTACGTGCTTTAGTCAATCGGTTATTACCATTCTTGGGTATGCCGCCTAGTCTTCCGACACCAGAAATCCACAAATCAAAAGAACCTTCTGTCGACCTTAGTCATCGTCCTCGACATAATCGTATTCCTCACAATTCTCCCGGACATGTGTATGGTAGTTCAGAACATGGCCGTAAATCGCCTGTTGTGTCAAAGAGTGCTTCAACTGGCGCGTTATTTTTTCAGAAGTTGATGGAACTAGGATGCAATCCGTAAGTATTTTCTTAATAACTTAACTCATCAGTACAGATTTGTGTACCCAACTTTGAATTCCACGTTATGAAACTTAATGATACTCGGTTGTTCAAATAGAATTGGGTGGAGCGGGACTTTAACTTATAACCTGATGACTTAAAATCGTACAATCTAACCAACAATCTACCTTTTCTAGTGTCAGATAGTGTTATAATGTAAAAAATGGTCGATACATCAACATATCAATGGGCTAATTAGGATAAGTTTGTATTTTTCCGTTGATTTGTAATGGACTGAAACTAGTCAGTCTCTGTTGCCATATGTGCATCCTGAGCGGATTGCCTCGATATAGCGTTATTACACAAGTTATACATTTAAGTTGGATTGTGACTAGCAAGCGGAATCCAGAACGCGCGTTTCGTCCTATTTGGGACTCATCGGCTGGATGTACCTGCATCCCATATAGGACGAAACGCGCGTCCTGGATTCCGCTTGCTAGTCACAATCCAACTTTATATCAGTCGGGTGCCTAGTCGATCACTGCGCGTCTTCCGTATGCCCACTCAGTCCCATGCCGGAGATGGGACACAAGACGATAGATCAAATAGACAGAATCATACTATATTTTACACATTCTTTTATGTATACATAAAACCTGCCCACACAGTCAACGAGTCAGAAAACTAACGTTAATACAAAGTAGGAGCAATAGTGAATGCTGACTGAAGTAACGTATACACAATTGACTGACCCATAGTTCATTAATGAGAAACGACGTACTGACAGTTAATTTGTCAAATGGGAGGATAGAATGGGGGGGGAACTGAATAATAATAGATATAAAATGTTTACCTTGTATATACAACCAAAAATAATACAATAGTGTACAGATAAATAACTCTCGAAGATAGTCAACCTTCTTTAGGTGCCTGGCATATTAGATAACCTCATCCAAAAATTATTATTAAAACGACTGTTCATTTTGTGCGTTCAATGATTACAAATGGAAAAAGTGTTAGTAGATATGTTCGTTAATGACCATCCTTTATTGAAAATAGTCAGTTGACCGATATCATGCAGCTATAAAACGTGTAAAGGAAAGTTTTCTAAACAATAGTTGCGAGTTTTTCGTAGTGTACTATTATCACAGGATGATCAAAATTTAGGCTCATATTACGAAATGAACGATGATTCTTAGTAAGCATTTCCAAAGAGTGTCTAATCCTAATATGCATTTGTGGAACCGCAAACTTATTAAATCCGATGCTGTTTATTTTTTCTTCCTCATTACATTAGCATTCAATGAAGCGATTAAGAACAGTCGATATTTGTGACATTTTCTATCTTGTTTATAGCTAACTGATTTCAATAGCTTACTTGGACTATTTTCAGTGTTAGGCGTAAGCACCATTGGAAATACTGATAATATTAAGTCGGCTCAAGTTATAACGTTTGTTATTTGCACAGTAGGACGAAATTAACAAAATGAAAATCAGACGACTTAAAGTAATTATAGTAGACATAGAAACACAAAGGTACCAGAGGAATCTAGAAATGATATATATGAAATATTTTTCAAACGTATTACTTATAATAAAGTAAGGAATGGGTGTATTTTTTCTTGCTATTACAGATTTCGAAGCATCTTATCTAGGCTTTGTAACTATCAAGCTCAGACCACGATCAGAAAGTCTATACTTCACGTCACGGTCCATTTCAACGATCCACAATATCGTTATTTGATGCCACGTCCTGGTTTAATTAGCCAGTTATTTACAATCTAGAATTTGGGACATATGTCCAAATCGCCTCACCACTTCAACACAACACGATGACCAAAATAGTAGGAGTAGTAATATCAGTGTTCATATAATAGACTAGATATATAAAACATGATTATGGATAGAAGGATTGATTTATAAAACGAAAGGCGTAAAGTAATTCTAAGCTCAGAATCTAAGTAGACAGAAAGAACGTATTCATCTGACTCATTACTACTGAATCTGAGCTATGCCATTCGACTTTTCTAAACGTTGCTTATTGCAACTTAACCAGGTAGCCTGCACCTACTAACACGGCTGAGACCAGCAACCATCGACTTCATGAATTGATATCACATCCTTAGTTTGGACACCCTTGATTTTTTGCATCTTTCCTTTAGGCAATTCGTTATTGCTCGTTGGGGTAGGCAATGGTTAGACATACATGTCCCAACCTTAGCGAAAATCCACAACTTGATCAACTGACTTGCCATTTTTTTTAATACCCTGCCTCTAACCTCACCATTCTTTACTTAGCAAACACGAACAATTTTTCGAAGGCATTTCTAATCAAATATCAGTGATCTTCGAATGTCTTTACTTTCGGTCACATTTCGCATCTATATAGTATAACATAATGAGGTGCTACTTAATATACTTGTCCTTTAATTAATAGATGAACATTCTGTCTACACCATATGTGAAGTAAGTTGACAAAATCCAAGCAAGTTTTCTGATTCCATACCCAGACTCAGCTTGTCATTAACCCATCGGACCCGACAAAACTTTCAAAACAAATATAATGGTGATTATTTTTGACTACTTTACACTGTACCGTCGACGCTTTCTGTGTAGTTACTCCTGTTCGAGCCGTCAGTGGGTCTTCTGATAGGCAGTAAACTTTACTTTTCCAGCACATATTCGTGTACTTCGAGTTTTGAGTCTCATTTTTTGTGTATTGGTTAGTGATATTACCCTGCTACTCCAACTGATGTAGGTAGAACACGATTCGGATTATCTACTTAGTGATTTAAATTCAAACACCTTAATCTCTAAGTCATAGTAGTAGATTGTTAGGGGTAGGGTACTCTGATTCATAGACTCATCGACCAGTGAATAGTTATGGATGTCATTAATAGTAATAATAATAGTATATTGTATTTCTCGTCATGAATTTATTCGGTTTCATGATTTCTCATTTTTTATAATGTTGGTATACTTTTTTTCAGTTCACTATCTAGTTTTCTGATAGAAATACTATCTACTTGTGTTTTACTACCTGCCATGGACACTTTAGCTAATTCTGTAAGTCAAATGTTTTATTTTATGTATAGTTTGGCCTCATAGTTTTCATTTAGTTAAATAGAAAATCTTGGTGCAATTGACCACCACAATGTGTATTCATCACACGGGAGCATAATATAACGAGGAAATAATAAAGAGAAGGGAACAATTGAAGTAGACCATTTCACATTAATGAAGATTTTGAAAAGAACTTACAACATTCATATCGAGTAATGTCTCATTCCACTTAGTCACTTCTCCTGCGGGAACTCAATCGATAAATCTTGGTAATCCAACATATGACAGAAATATACGGCTTTCTTTCATATCACAGCTCCACGTCGTCAACCAACTATCTGTCTACTCTCCCCACTAGGTCCAAGCCTCGACACGTAAAAATCTTGAGAACGACAGCTGTAAAACATGACCAAGCATCCGAGACTGGTGTGTGAAGATGGTGACATCAATTGAATTATCATCGTTGTTAATCAGAATACACACTATCGAACCTCAATATCTCTACTATGATGTTGCCAGTGGATATCAGCCACTATTCCCAAACAACAGTGGTCAAACAAAGAGAGTCAGCATGCATCATCATCTCGCCGAAACAAGATTTCAGAACGACAGTAGAATTCCTCTCATCGACCCATTCAAATCCCAACTTTTTACAACCCAACTCACTTTATGACGTCACCAAAGATGGTACAGATAGGCCTTAGCTGGCATAACTTTCAGTTTGCGTAGATTGATCTTACCTGTTATGCCATCACCACCACTCACACAACTACCCAGATACAAAGGTTTTTTCGAATGCTTCTAAATAGTAATCACTCAAAGTGAGAAAAAGCATAGATTTCTACCAGTTTTGTAGAAACATTTTGCATTTAGAAGGTGCCAAATGTGTTTCATAAACACGGATACCAATCTCCGACTGACTAATTAGGCGGGGTTTTGGGTGGCTTGTGTATTATCCCACAGTAAGGCAATGCAATTCCCATACTTGTTATTGAAAAGTTTTTCTCCATCTGATAACTCTACACCACTACCGCTATATAATTTTTGCAGGACTGTTTTTGTAATGTTATTGATAGTAAAATTGGAGAGATGAAATTAATCAATCCTATTTAACTCCATTGCTAAGATGAAACAATCGAGAAAGTGATTGTATAGGGTCACTTTGCCCGAAGCGATTGTGCACAGAGCTTTTAAGATGTTAAAAAACTTTTCAGACACACTTATACAACACCATAGTCCTGTTCAGCATGTCAATGGAAGGTCACCAAATAAAGATGTGCGGTATTGCTACAACGCTTGATGGAAGGTTAAGTTGTGACCAATTCATCTACAACTTCGTGGTAAACTAACCTATTCTTCATGAGTCAACGTTTTGTATCAGATAGTTGTGAATAAAATCGGACATATGAACTGAGATTCTTCATTACAAATGCACTTCACTACGAAATACTCATTCACTAAATGAACGGAAATGCTAGAGTCATCAAACTAATTGATGGCGTCACTTTGCCTGAGACGCTTGTACGCAGAACCATTAGAATATTTATAAATTCTTCAGACACCCTTCTCCATAAGCCTGCTCCTCATGGGTCAGTCTTTCGTAGCTTTTGCACAGTCTATTTACTACTGGATCACGTTAGTCAGTAGTTAAATATACAGTCAATCACTCCGCATCCTTAACAGTATTTTCACCCATCTTTCTATGATTTTGTAAAGGTTGATTCAATTGTATTACTTTTTAAACAAACCATAGTTTAAGATAACATCCAATTTTGTCTACGCTGTTATGTGCGATTCAATTGTAACTCGTTTTTTTTTCAAGTAAAGCACACAATTTCTAACTAATTAGTTTCTATGTTATCCTGCTTTAATTATCGTCCATCTTTATTTGTTAAACACACACACACAGTGACAAAGTTTCCGACAACTGACTACAAAGATCAATACTTGGTTATTCTGAAATAGAATCGGTTGGATTGATTATTAGTTCTTTTTAGAACGAAATCAAAGAATGATTGAATCATTTCAATTTCTTTCCATCTGAACGTTTCAAACTGACAATTCCTGCTTTTAATATGTATTATGTTCATCACAATCACAATACTGATAGAGATCCAAGAAATCAATAGTCATTATAGCTTTATAGGAAACAGACTGATAATTTCTTCATGGGCTAGATTTCTAAATAGGTTTTTAAAGATACAATTAGTGTCTAACTTTATAAATATATATGCTAAAGAGTTAAGCGTTCTGTTTTTTCAGAAGATATACGACTGAGATAAAACTGGTAATAATCGTCTTGTAAATTATTTACCCACATAAAATGTTAGATAACTCTGTTCACTCTCTTTGAATCCTTTCATATGGTCATGCGTTTATGGATTCTGATAACGAGGTTCTATTCACTTCCTTCACTTAACGGGATGAGTTTTTACAAAAGTGAGAAGATGAATAGTAAATGTCCCGCGCTTAAGCCGAGTTAGCAGTCACGGAGGTTCACATAAAGATGTTGGAAATCTCTTATTCCAAAACACTGGTACGTATTGAATCCCAGGATCTAGTAGGAATGAATGACGAACGGATATATTTTAACCACCGTTAACCATTTGATTACTCCTCCTGACATCGTTTCTTTAGGTCAACGGCTAAGGAAAGTGGTCCCTAGGAAAATTATGCTGCTTCAGTTTGAACTGCTGGTCAGTTTCCCAGACCACTCAAAATCATCGTTATTACTTTTGATAAAAGTTTTCTCGCTCTACCTTACTATTTATGCAAACGGTATGCACTATCACCAGTGATACAAACAAATTTATTTTACATTATCCCAACTTTCTATTGCTTTCATGTATACTTTTATTATTTTTTTTTAACTCAGCAGCTCGTTTGTTGTCATGTCTAAACTGTCTCGAGTTAATAAATGACTGGTCTTCTAGATACCATCATAGTATATGCAAACTGATTCAGTCTTTTAAAAGACGCTTGTGCCTTTTCAACTGACCTTCAATATTTGAACACTGATGTAGACCGGACAGCAGATAGATTTAGTTGTCACTCTCACAGTCATGTGCTACAAATTCGTCTTCCATTTGTTGATCCGAAGAACATCTTCGATGGTCACTTATCCCCAGACCTTTTGGCATCAGAACCCGTTTTAGGTGGTTTCACTGTTCCACTATCCATCAATATAGACAGCTCTAGTTGATTTATTCCTTAAGAACAGCCGTTTATATTTGTCTGATTAGAAGACTATGGTGTATTGTGTAGCATGGATTATTCATACTGATGCCACGAATAGTCGTTTTACATCTCACATACATTATTCATAGAAACGCATGCGAGAAATATTCCGTAAGACTCATCTTTGGTCTAGTGATTGTGTTAGTTATGACTATTGTCTAATGCCATAACCTTACCTATTTTCTGTTTTGAATATACTTCTAAATCTATTTCTTCTTTTTATGTTAAACTGTTTGTTAGAAACCCTCTCATTTTCAAGTTTCTCATCAATGACACATTAGTTAAACAACCATTGAAAACCGAAATATCAGCTGTTTAGTCCTAGTATGTCAGTTCCTTTCAGTGTGCATCAACAGCTTCACCAGAAGTCAAATCCAGAAGCCTTGTGTTTTATGGCGAGCGTTAAGACTCCAAACCATTAGGTCTACATCTTTGGTTTGCATTTTTAACTTTACGCGACTTTATCCATTACCATTGGTTGGAACATACCCCACACTCGATACAGTTGGTGTACACTAAATTTGAAATGTGACGTAAATAACCGGATGTCAACTCCGTATTAAGTTTTTGATATGAAGCCTGAAAGTTTCCTGGTTTCGATTTTTTGGTCGGGTCGTATATAGACACTGCTTTAGAGTGTTATTACTGGGAAGAAGAAACAGTTATCCAATGCTTCCCAGATTTCAATGATTGACTAATTATAACTTCAGCCTTATTGTTCATTGCACTTTTATGCAGTATTAATCGTAATAAGGATAATTTATTGATTTATTCGCTCATTCTCTTTACATTCTGTTTATACTTCAATTCATTTGGATAAATACGTAAAGGATTTCGTCAATCATTTGATTCTTCTCTCTTTTTCCGAGTGTACAGTAAGTATTAGTTTATTCTTAAGTTTATTTCAATAAAGACTAGTTTACTTTTGTTTTATGTTATTTTTAAGTTGAAGTAGTTCAATAGAGAATGTGTTTAATTTAGTTTAAATTCGTCATATATTGGTATCAGTTAAGTACAACTGAAATTCGAGAAGCACTAATGATCTAATTTAAAACTGGAATTTCTGATGGAAAGTCGTAATCGTTGAAGCTCGGACTAACTAAGTGCAATATACCTATCTGTAGTGGAATTGGATGATCATCGAAACTAATTCACAAAGTGATTCAAATGTAGAATCTTAACATTTGATGTCAGTCCGGATCTAAAGGTCCTAAGTCGTGGTTGTACACTACTATTAACAGGACGAAAAACTATCCAGTTCCAGTTTCTGGTTTCTACTGGTACCCGATCGAGATTAATGTGTGACGAACACAAACAACAGTCACTACAATTCATAATATTTATCTTCAGTTTCCAAGTAACTAAACACTTTCAATTTTTAGTACTACTTGAACGGTGAAACATTGACCTCTTAAGCTGTTTCCTAGACTCTACAATAATTTCTACTTTTGAATCCGACAGAAACTAAAAGCCATAAAGTATTGAAGAACCCTAAATACGATGACATATTCGTCTCCGTAGAACAACGATATTCATAGAAAGTATACGTATAACTTTGTGACAGTAGAAGCTTTTGAAAAACCTTATAAAACTTGACAACTAGTTCAATAAGGATAGTGCAAATATACTACATCGTTTGTATGAGTTGGATTGTAACTGGCAAGCGAAATCAAAAACTTACGTTTCGTTCTATTTGAGAATCGTCAACTGGATGTACCTGCATCCTAGTGTTGATGTTCAGGCCTGGACTCGAACTCATTTCGTTCCTTGCCAAACGTCACCACGTTCACCACTAAGCTTTGATTTCCTGTAGGTTCTTATAGATCCTTTATAAGTCAAAGTCGTTTCAGCATTTTCTTTGTTTCTCGTAACTAGTTTGAAGAATTATCATGAATTTAAAAGATTAGAGTTATAAATTATCTTTGGCATACATACGAGAAACATGTTACAAAGGTTAATTAAATGTTGTTTAATCAACGTCTTTATTAAGTTGTACAGGTCGATCTGATAAGTTCTACTCAATCGATATACTTTTTGGAAGTTCTCCTAGTTTTAAAATGTTTTATAACCATATAGATAATCTTTAATTTTCGTAGTTAAATAGGCCTTAAAGTTAAGCCAAATTTAACTTATCTTGTCAATTTTATGTTTCTATTCACTTTTTGAAGATTTATAATGTTATAATTTAGAAAGTCTTTTTCATAAGTCGTCTGTTGTTATATCCGATCTACAAGGACTTTGATTGGTTAATGATCACATAGATAAACGTATAGGTTATCATCATTGAGTGAATAAAGTACTGAAATTTGCATATTTCTCATTTCTTTTTGTATGCTTAATTTTTCTACTTCTGATTGTTTTTATCAGTGTTAGTGTAATGTATACTTATTTAATTCTTGGTACTTCAGATGATTCATTATTCATTTGAATAAAATTACTAAGGCAAACTGAAGTTAACTGTTGTCTTAATGAATTAGATAAGCAAGTAGTTCAATAGTACAATCCACTATCTCGTATCATTAAAACATTAATATAGTATGGTATTTTAATTTAGACTCATGATAATTATGTAATTTATTTACGAATTTCAGATTCGTATATTCATTTGTGAGTTACACTTTATGTATGAAAACTAGTTATACCACCCACCTGTTCACACTCAAATAAGTGTAGTTATAGCTTAGTGATTGAGGTGTTGAACTTTCAGACACTAAGTTTCTTCTATGCCCTACTAACTAGTATAATATTAACTATAGCCTTATACTTATTATGATTTATAATATAGTCTTAATGGCAACAGCATGACAAAACTCTGAATACTCTCAAGAATATCCAACAACTACTGTTCATTGTCTTCTGTTTAGGTTGCCGAGTAGTGACACTAATCTTTGTAGAGTGAGAATGTGTGACGCGTGTAGTTTATTTGCAAAGTAGATCGACTTGTATGTGTAGTCCTATCTCTCAAGATTCTTTTGTCTAAAACCACTAGGTGTGGTTTTCATTGTATGATGCATTAATTTATTTTCAATTACTTATGTAATTGCATATTTAGTTTAGATTTTTTATAAAATATTTTTAGTCTGAGAAACAAAGGAAAAATAAACATTTTTGGTTTATTTTAGAATTCAGAAGTATTGAACAAAAAGAACTGCGTACATGTCCCACTTCTTGAGGCATATATTAACGACTGGGAGAAATGGTTATCTAAAAAGGTGTGTGTACTCAAGATACTTGTTTTCATTGGTATTTCCTTAAGTTCTTTGTGTCTACTTAAAGTTTGTTTCAGCTTGAAAATGAGCATCACAGTTGAAACGATAGCGATGCTCGCTAGAATACAGGTAATTTGGAAGAACTCTAGTGGTGGAAAAACCAAAATGTGGCATTAGTTCATGAAATCGTTATCCGTTGTTCTGAACCATGTTGATAGGTATAAAATATTTCAATGGACTGACTTTTATCCCTGGACCATATTCTATATATCTACTCATTTGCTATTATTATTATTATTATTATTATTATTAATTATTAGATTAACTACTGTTCCTGCTAATTTGATGTTAATCGTGCTGTCCTGCTGAGGTGTGGCAACTTGGACTAATGCATAGATATATCTGGTTTTCTGTTATGTTTACATATGTATAAGCAACTACTCCAATTAAGTACTATACATCTATCAACCTTACTCAAACCATCGGTCAGTGATTTCACAAACTGTTGCCACGCTTTGTCTCGACTTCCTCTAATTTTTTTTGACTCACTCGTATAGTAGCAAACATCGCGTACTGTGGTTGTGTTGGATTTACGTAACTCATCCTAAACACTAGTCGATGCATGCTTACCAAGCAGTTTGCCATTTTTTCATGATACGTTTTTCGTAACCTCATGTTTTCACACTCAGTCACTTTTCAATTGACGTATTCTTGGTTTTTTTATCGATTAGTTGGACTTTGAGGGAATTTTTTGTCGTAGCTGTTTTACGTTCACTGAGATGCAAACTAATGCGCGCTTTTACTAAGGCAAGATCTGAGTCTACACATGTGCTCCAGAATGACTGGTCTGTTTGAGTCCAGCGTTGAGTCGATTGTTAAGCTCGCCGTGTCAACTGATGTCTTTCCTTGTACTTACAGTTGGTGCTTATTAGAAATAGGTGGTTATTTGAGCATAGTTGCGGCAGACTGTCGCTATTATCTATTCGTTAGGCCACAACACCATATAATCTACCCAGGTGCCTCTCGGTTTCGTTTAGTCTATCTACTTGAGCATTAAAATCACCAGTCACAGTTATTATATTAGAGCGCTTAGTTTTTCCAAGGTGATCGGAAAGCTTTCTGTAAAATTCATCTTTTACTTCACTTGAGCAACAGTCAGTGGAAGCGTAAGCAGAGACAACAATGAGGCAACGGCGTGTGTCCCTATCTTTCCGAGTTCTTTTCGTTCCGTTAAGACGGACAGCGCATAAGCGACTGTCTGTGAGAATCCAGTCAAGGAGAGCTTGTTGAACTTTTGAATTTAGTGCTATACCTACACCAGCAAGGCCTCGGGTAGTAGCGGTGATGGTCTCCGGATACGCAAAGAGTAAATCGAGCATGTTCTTTATTTTGAAAAGGTGAAATCAAGTGAGACAACAGCATCGTTGCGGATGCTGGTTTTCCGAGGGAAGCAACTCACTGCTGTAACACCCCATTTCTCCCTCAGATCTTAGGTTTCTGCTTTTAGTCTTATCGCTCTTCGGCAGACCTAATTGGCATCATAGGACCTAGAGCAACATGCCTTGCAACCAATATAACTCGGTTGGGTCATCACGATAGGCAAGCCCGGCTACCACGTCAATGCTTCAGCTATGGTTGAATTCTAATGTTCTAATATTCATCTTTTCAACTACATATTTGTACACTGATGTGGCTTGGCATCCTGGGACGGAGCCCTCTTATTCCTAGTTCTTTGTCGTTTGAAACTGACTGAAAGTTTTTCCATTGAAGTGATAAAACGAATGTACATATTAGATGAGGAGGTTCCACCTAACAGATTTCGAAATATTGAATTAAAAACCATTCATATTACTTACAGAATTCCCAAAGAACAAATGGCCACCAGATATCACAAGAAATATTATTTCACTGCATCATGAATCAGACTTTTAAATAAAAGATATGTTGGTAGCCTGTCCTACAGAAGGCATTGTTTTAGTTTCATTGACCAATGAGTAATAATGGTAATAATGTTGCTTTTCATTAGTAATGGCTTAGTAGTTAACTAATTTAATTTTCAACTTAAGCGTGTAGCTCACTTTTTAAAGTATACTCAGCTTATAGTCACACTCTCTGTCTGAGAGCTAGTGATGCTACTCTATTGCCAAGAGTTAGGTTAAGTGGGATTCGAATCTTCCGCGTACTATTTGAAGGTGAGCACTTTTACTTCTGAACCACTGGTTTACATTCTGTTTAAACAGCTAATTAGTGATATCGTTAGAATTTACGCAACTAAAGGACGGCATAACGCTAATTGCATGAATCTCTATATAATAAATCTAGTACAATGATGTTATTGTCATATTTATCATAGGGATCTTCACAAAAATAGTTTTCTTTAAAACATCGAGTACATAATCCTGTACTTAACTAATTAAGTTACATTGATACCATTGAGTAGTTAATTTTTTTTTATTTTGTTTTAGTCGTCAACTTTATTAAACTTGGATAAATTATTAAGCCATCAAGATGAACTCTATCCATTTATGCAATATATGAAATCAGTTAAATCTATTGAACCTTTAACAGTTGTATTATTAATGTGTGAGTAATTGTTCTTTTGTTTTTATTTTATTGCTTACCATGTTTTTTTTTTCCTAAAAAAAATTAATATTGAATTTTGAAATGATGGAAACTTTTAGCTTAGGTGAAAGACTTGAGAAGTGTTGTGTTCACTGAGGTGGATAACTTAGTCTTGTAGCTTTCACTCACTTCAAAATGAAGCACTGTTGATGATATCATCTTATAAGTTGATGATAACTTGACAACTATTTCACTTAGTCTGAGAGATATATTTATGTTCAACTGTTTACTGATTATGACTAATTAAATGTTATGATTCGACTCTAGCTATAAAACCGAACTATAAGGGCAATATTGATGTTACCTCAACTACTTTTTAACCGTGTATGTACATTGTCCCCCAAAATATCCACCAGAAAACCGATGATGTGAAAAAGTCATAGTTTTTCTCCCCCCCCCTTTCTAATGGACAATAATACATATGCTGTGGGTTTTCTGGCACTTGATTCAACCCTAGATGTGTAGTTTGTAGATTTAAAATAGTTAGTTCAAGTCGAATGCTTTAGTAAACATTATCGACTAATTGATAAATAATCTTATCTGATTATTCAATCTATTATATTTAAGAACTATTCGTTGTCAGTGTGCCTCGTACAAAGTCGTTATACTCCAAGTACATTTAAATTGGTCATGTTGAAATTTGTGAAGCGGTGTTTGAACTTGGTACCTAGTTGAAGGTACAAATATTCAACTACTTAACCACCTCTCCAACTCCTATCTCTTCCTCTTCGTTTTTATGTCTCTTTAATCGACAAGAAATCCTACTTAATCTAGGTTTCGTGATGTACTTGTAATTTTAGTGGAACTAATCTTCCCTTTCAGGTTAAGATTCACGTCGTCTAATTTTGCCTTCTAAGACAGATATTTAACTATTTATCAACCTTTTATAAGTCTTAGGTACACTATATTATAACCTATTAGGATGAAGTAGCTATTCATTGCTTCCCGATTTCCAGTAGTTATCTAACTGATCCTATTCAATTGTTATTCTTTTCATTTAATAATAGATCAAATTAATTCACGTGTCAACAAATGCATATTATCATCAGATGCCTGTCATGAAATCAGTGCACAGTTACAGCATATTTTAAGTATACTACAAGGTCGTACATTTAATATTGAAGATGATGACATTGATTGTATTGACAGTAATCATTACCAGCACAAGATGATAAAAATAAAGAAGAGTTCAATAAATTTTTTCAATGTATCCAACGATTTTGATGAATTATTAAAAGTTACCATTAAGTATTGTTCACCAGAGTCGATTATTCATTTGGTTAATACAGAACAATGGAAAATGTAAGTTGTATTTTATAAGTATAATGTATCATTTGTATTGTATTTTAAGTAGTAGTAATAACTGTTAGGTAATATATTCCATCGTGTTTATGGAAATTATCAACTGAATGTACACGCTCCATCAGGCTTGAATTGGCCTTGTTAATGCAAAATTAGATTGGAGTGGATATGTTTAGCTGGGATTGATATAACGTTACGTCACTTAATGTCTGTAAATTTTGGCTGAATTATGTGAATAGGAAATGATTAGCTAGAACTCATTGAATGATGAGCATACAATCATGTCGTAGACAATTTCGTAAAGAATAATACAAGATACAGTAATGGCACAACTATAATATTTGTGTACAGCAGCAAGGTTACAAAGCTTACGGTGAAATTGGAATAACTCGTAAACGAAAATGAGTATTATAATCGTTAGTGTGTCCATGAGGAGCTGATAATTTAAGGAATGCAAATATCTTATTTACTAAATATAAATTGACAACGTAGGTTCTGGTTATTAAAATATAGAATCTCCAAGTTATGATTCCCTATTATTGTTTACATTGTAACAATGTCATTATAAACACTAAGATCCGAACATTGTTGTCTAATCAAACGGATATTTATTTCATGATAAGTTCCATTGACTAAGTACACGCACATTTAACTGACTAGTGTCAACTATTCAACATAGTTTTGCACTGTTTTTTGATGTTAAGTTATTGGAGGCATTTGGCAGTAAAGCTCTAGATGTACGTTTCATGTCAATTGACATTAGTCAGAAGGACGATTAATAGAACTTGATCAACACCTAACAATATGCATTCTGCTCTTATATAATACATAGCAACTTGGACCAATTAACTTCAGCTGTTGTTCAGTGCTTTATTGTTTCATGTATCTTCTTTTATTTCAGGACTTATCAATCAGTTTGTAAAGCAGTTGAATTACGCTTTATACCAATGTATTTAGAAAGTCCAGAATATATTAAACATTCACTTGGTTTATCGCATAGTTTAACTTCCTCAGCATTATCGTTAAATAAAATAGGCATGTAAGTCGTGTTTATGCATTTTTTACGTTCATATGAAAGTATCAAATGTTCATTTATTTAACATGTGTTATATTAGTTCATTGTGTTGGCTTTATTTGTATTATGTTTTGAGAAATACAGCCAATCACAATATGTAGAGGATAGTAACCTCGATAGGACCAATGAAAATGCGTACTCTTGTGCTCCGTTATTATTAGTTCGTAAAGCCGGAATGAAGAAGACAAGACAATTTTACCAACTGCCAGACAGTCAGATTATATTTTATTCATTCATTGATTTACATTCAAACCTGACAATGCAGCGGATCATTAGAAAGCATATCATATAGAGAAAATTCCGACAATAATGACTAGGAACTGAGAGTACAGATATACAGTTAATTGATTATAGTTCCTGTATGATAAATGAGAAGACACAGTTCATGGGTCTAATGGGAGGTTTGGGTGATGGGCACATGATAATAATAGGAATAAACTAGTCGATTTGTGATTGGCTGTCTTATTTAATCCTTAAATTTTTTAAAATGCTTCGGTTGGTCGACTTTCGCCTATGAGTTCACAATTTCTTCTGCACAAATTTAGCTCCGTATTTGCTGACATTCATTGATATATCACTTTATTTCACATCTATGTTGATGTATCTGTGTTACGTTTCTCTCAGTTGGTTCAATTTATTTTGTATTATGTTTTGAGAAATACAGCCAATCACAATATGTAGAGGATAGTAACCTCGATAGGACCAATGAAAATGCGTACTCTTGTGCTCCGTTATTATTAGTTCGTAAAGCCGGAATGAAGAAGACAAGACAATTTTACCAACTGCCAGACAGTCAGATTATATTTTATTCATTCATTGATTTACATTCAAACCTGACAATGCAGCGGATCATTAGAAAGCATATCATATAGAGAAAATTCCGACAATAATGACTAGGAACTGAGAGTACAGATATACAGTTAATTGATTATAGTTCCTGTATGATAAATGAGAAGACACAGTTCATGGGTCTAATGGGAGGTTTGGGTGATGGGCACATGATAATAATAGGAATAAACTAGTCGATTTGTGATTGGCTGTCTTATTTAATCCTTAAATTTTTTAAAATGCTTCGGTTGGTCGACTTTCGCCTATGAGTTCACAATTTCTTCTGCACAAATTTAGCTCCGTATTTGCTGACATTCATTGATATATCACTTTATTTCACATCTATGTTGATGTATCTGTGTTACGTTTCTCTCAGTTGGTTCAATTTATTTTGTAGGAGATGTCGTCTTCTTTCACTATTGTATTGGTTTTGTAAATTTTTATTCACCAAAAGTATCAAGATGCTGTTCGTGGATCTGTGGCACTTTACACATAGTGGAATAATATGTTGCTTAGTTTTCAGTGTTAGATATGAGTTGATGTTGACGTTGTACTTTACTTTACTTCTAAGAGTTCCAAAAAGGTTTAGATGTTTAGCATTTAAATCAAATCCCGATCATTAACTTGAGATCTGAAAGGAAGATAAAGCATGAATACCTCTGCACTACTATGATCAATTCTGAACCACTTCACCACCCAGAGTTTTAATTATTAATCACGATTATCACGCGTTCCCCAACTATATAGTAGTCTGTATCTACCAACACATTTCAGGCAATCAGTCAACGAATTCATAAACTGGTGTTACTTTTTGATTTAGCCTCCATCTATTTTCCTCTACCCTACTTCGGTACCATTCAACATTGTGTCGATGTATTTGATGTCTTTTGCACATCAGTCGATGGTGATTCACAACCTCATCAACTGATTTCTCATCGTTGTCCATTATTTTCTTGACTCATCTCGAAATTGTTTAATCGTCCTCTGCGTCATACGCAAATGATGCTTCGAAGACATCTATTATCAAAGACCTTCTGTATATACAATTCTATTTTCCTAGACTGTGTTTCCCATTCACTTGTCAATGCAGAATGAACTACTATACAGTGTACTCATCCTTTATTTATTCAGTCTAATAAAATTACATGGAATATTTTTCAGAGACATACTGATTATTCTTTTTATGTATACTAAACAATTACAGTTATCACAGATTGATGTTGGAAGGGTGCCATTAAAAACCAGGGAGCATTGACACAGCTGTTTCGTTCTAGTGTGGAACTCCTCAACAATGTGCAACCCAGATTGCTCACCAGATGCTTCAGGTTGACGGAGAACGCCTAACCATCAACACCACTGGGTCGGCATTCATTGGTAGATCATCCATTGTCATTAGTGATAACTGTCTCACTCCCGACAAGTCTGAACTCCACCAGTCACGACTTCTCACTAGAGCTTCAGGAACATCGTCGCGCTATATATCACGAATCGACGGAAGTGGGAATTCTACCAATTAATGCCGACCCAGTGGTGTTTATGGTTAGACGTTCTCCGTCAACCTGAAGCATCTGGTGAGCAATCTGGGTTGCACATTGTTGAGGAGTTCCACACTAGAACAAAACAGCTATCTAGTGATTCCTGGTTTTTAATGGTACCCTGCCATCATCAATCTGTGATATATTCAATCAAATAAAATTACCAATCTCTGAAGTGAATAATAATTAAATTATCACTCTGAACAAAATTAGGTTATTAAACTAGTCGTCAATTGTTTCATTGTAATGATTCAATATGATTGTGCTTGATCATCATCTCTAGTATACATTTTTACTGTTGTGTAGATTGTCATGTTCTACTGACCTTGAACCATATGATTGTTGAACTGATTTTTATTGATTACATCAAATTCATTCTATACAAATATCTACATTTATTTATATAATTATCTGTATATGAAAATTCTAAACTAGAAGGTACTTTTTAGTATTGTTGTCTTCTTGTAGAATTGTGACAGTCATTTGTTAATTGGATTATCAATATGTAGTGATATGATGTACCTGATAAGTTTATCCATAACGTTTCCAATTATAGTTTGATGTCTTCAACATTTCTGAACATTTTTTTTTCAATGAGTGTGTATTTCATAGTGGAGTGTAATTTGTACTAAAAATTTCAGTTCATATGCTCAGACTAGGAAATGTCAACCGTAACAATGCACAGTTCAGCTGACTTTACTGATTTCCATATCTGACAGTGAGGCCTTTATAAATAGGGCGCTAAAACATCTACAATTTCTCATAAAATGTTTTCTGTAGTCAGCCTCATGAAGTTGTCTCTTTGGCACTGGATTCACACGCTTTGGTCCTCAAATCTACCCATCGCCTAGTTTCTTTTTCAGGTACCTCGTTAAGAAGAACAGATTACTCCATATTAGTGTTGATTGGTTGTTATGTTATCAACGTTTGATTATTGAGTAGTGCTGGTCGAATTCTATCGATCACTTTCCGATTTGACATCTAGAAATCTCAGTGACTCGACATAGCCTAAACTATGTTATGATGGAAGGCGGTCTGAGGGTAAGTGGCAAGACACCATACTACATCTAAGTATCGTGCTATGTTGCAATCGTTGTCAGCTAGGCGTACCTACAATGTTGATGAGTATGATTCCGGCTTCCGGTTTTTTAATTTCCAACTGTTTCCGTTGAGCATTTTCGTTGTATTGATAGTACTATTTATGCTTCTTTTCGTTTTTTTTTTAAAATCAGGTCTCCAAAACGTAGTTATCGTCGGTTTTCACAGAATATTGGAGGAGCTCAGCAACAAACTGGTGTGTTTGGTAATACTTTAATGAATGTTTTCAGTAATCAGTCTAGTAAGTTATTCATGGCACGATGTGTAATTTTTGTTCTTTCATTTTGACGTTCTGTACATATACTTAGTATTTGTCAGTCAAACATCGTTACAGTATCATGCTAGTCAAAAATTAATGAAGATAAGTGGTTATAAATGGTATACGCCTGGTTTGAACTTTACGGTTGAGACCAGTAGAAGAACGCCTTCTATTTGAAGCGATGGTGGAATTAAACAGGATTTGCTTTAGTGATTTCATTAACATTGAGTTTGATACATAAATGTATTAGATCAAGTTTCTATGGTAGATTTGTGCTGTCCTGGGGTCTACTCCAGTGAACGAAATAGGTGTAGCAGTCACCAACAACACACCAACTAAATTACTCGCTTGTAAACTAAATCAAGAGGACGTGAACTTAACACTCAAAAGATCCAATCTTATTTTATGCCAACACTTTATACTTAGTTTACAATAGTGAGTCTGACTGATGTGATCAATAGATAGTTAGACGGGACCAACGTACACAATTCTTTTCGAAGTAATTTTTAATTTGTTATCTCCGACAGAACTAGAAATCCTTGAAGCAAGGTAAACTATTTTACTTGCTGGCCTGATCTTTTATATTGCCTCTTCTCTATCGTTAGAATGTGGCATAACCTGAGATTCTGATTGACTTGAGGGAACATCCGTCTGTCTTCACACTCTTGTTTAGTTTCGTTGCACGACTTCACTATGAAGGAATGATTATTTGAGCCAACCTTGGTCGATTTTACCATCCCAGTAGTCAAACCTGATCACTGTGTTATGCTATTATCTACGATTTGTTGATGCAGTCTTCTTATATTTAATTGATAAATTAGCAACGTAAAACCTGACACATGGGCATTGGTTAGAGTTATCACATCGTATCGCATTAAAACAGTTAAGTGAATATCACTATAGTAGATAAGTGATAGTATGATGAAAACTGATGTAGAAAATAAATAATTAATCTGTTGAATAACTATGATGCGTATAATTTACAATAGTCTTAGAAACGAATTCATTTATATCTGTGTAATCGATTCTATTAACTACTATTTATGCTAATCCCATAGACCACTATCACTTATCAATAGTCGTATTATCGATAGACATTAATACCTACTAAATAAATATTTCCATTGATTACTACTTTTAAGAATAGTCATTATTTTTTTGTTTCTATCACATATAATAACCTTTGCATATTATGATTATTCAAAGTACACATTAAAGTACTGTGCATTCTTAGTTTACTTACTTGTTTTTACTTTTATTAACTTTCACTCTCTTTTTTTGTTGTTGTTGTTGTTGATATGTTGGTGTTTATTTTAAAATTTCTTTTTTTTGTTGTTTTCTTCAAATTTCGTTATTCTATGCATTTTCATTTTATGCAGCATCTACAATCTTGAAATATGACACTTTCTTTTTTCAATGATGTTTTTCTATGTGTACAGTATTGTTTTGTTGTTTATTTGAGAAACTATGCAACAATATAAAAGTTAGTGTACCATGTTAGAACATAAAATGAATGATAGAATAAAGTTTTTTCTTTTTTCTCAAGAAGGCATAAAAAATTATTTGTTATTATGTAGTATAATTTATAATCTAATGAATTTACCGGAATCATTGTAATCAATTTAGATGTATATCATCAGTCTACTGCTACAAATCAACGGCTAGGATTATCTTGTCGACCTCGGTATGTCAGGTTCTATATATATATTTAATTGAATATGTCACAGATTGATGTTGGCAGAGTGTCACTAAAAACCAGGGAGAACTGGATAGCTTTTACTTTCTAGTGTGGAACTCCTCAACAGTGATCACTCCAGATTCCGCACCAGGTGCTTCAGATTGACGGCGAACGCCTAACCATCAACACCACTGGGTCGGCATCCAACGGTAAAATTCCCACTTCCATCAATTTGTGATATATAGCGTGACGATCATCCATTGTCATTGGTTATAACTGTCTCGCACCCGACAAGTCTGAACTCCACCAGTCACGACTTCGCTTCAAGAACATCCTGGAGTTAATCACTAATGAGCTCATTATTATGGTTCAATTGAGATGGTTATTTTTGTGGTGATTAGTTATTTATTTGATTGAATATGCCACAGATTAGTGTTGTCAGGGTACAAATATTTATCTATCTATCTATCTATCTATCTATCTATCTATCTATATATATATATATATATATATATATATATATATAGGATTGTTTGGAATATAATTTGATATTGTCTGGTGGTTAGCTGACTGATCGACAGAACCTTTCAGAATCTCGACGGCGCTCATTTTGATTTGGTATTAGTTGAAGCTTCTTATTTCGGATTGGCTGGATTATAATATTAATTTTGTTATTTCAGAAAACTACTAAGATAAGGTTATTTTGTACGGAACTCTCTCTTTATCTTACTGGAATAAAGTTTTCTGTCTACTTGTCTTCTGTCTTCTCAATTTGAGACGTTCGAGTGTTAAAGTTGTCTGCGGCTAGTCAAGCTATCAAGTACAAAATATAACAGGGATTAGTAATTGCAGAACAGATGTGAGCGCTTACTGCTTGGTCATACGCATCACTTTATAACAGTTTTGTCTTGGAGTTATGAATATTGTTGTTTACTGTAGTTTCATAACGCAAATTGTTTTCAGTTAGGTAATCATTTTTGGAAAACTAGAAAGCAACCTGATAGTTGTTTTTCCCTCCTTAGTGTTGGTGTTTTGAATATACAATGTCCCTTTACCTACTTATTTTGTATATGTAGTTGTATTTACGGGTCTTATTTTTATTGAGTGCATTTTATTTTCTGTACCCTACTATATTACCTCCGAACTGGTTATTTTCATATTATCGACTGTGCTTTGTCTTTATTTGAGGTCAGTTTTGGGGCTTTTTTCTTGTTGCCTTCTAATCATTAGTTGTTAATTTTGACTTGTTATCAGTCTTTGTTGTATTCTTTTGTGTTCAGTGTATTACTTTGGTTGTGAGTACCATAATTGAAGGTGTAAATTCTTTTTACTAATTGTGTTTGTATGTTATGTTATGTTGCTTGCATTCAGAACGCATTCCTAAATTATATTCTCATTTATTATATAATTTGGATTGTGACTGGCAAGTGGAATCCAGGACGCGCGTTTCGTCCTATTTGAGACCCATCGGCTGGATGTACCTGCATCTCAATGTTGATGTCCACACTGGGATACAAGCTCTCTCTATTATATTCTCATTGTTTTAATTTCATGAATTTCGTCTTTCTAATTATTTGGCTAAATATGTAATTTCTATACATTTGGGTTTTGTATCACCAAGTCACTTCTGCTGGACCTTATTTTTGACGGACGTAGTCATCAATGGGGATTTTTCAAATGACTTTTAGATCTCCTTGGAAATGCTTTACTTGCCAACTATTCAGTTTATTATCATTTATATAGTCAATTCGTAATATTACACAGCGTTGGCCATAAGCCCAAATTCGTTTAATTCTGCTGATCACAATTATTGTTGAACTTGATTTCTTCTTCCACGTATAAATTATTAGTAATTAAATGATTCGTGGGACTGACTCTGATATCATTTGGACATGTAAACGACCAAGCATACCTACAAGATGTACGACCCAGGTGTTTTACCGCTTATCTTCGATTACGTAGATCAGAAGCATTGCAAATACAATCAAATTTAACTAGATACGACATGTTTATTTGGTCTACTGGGACAGGTAGATAGATATGTACACAGTGAGGTAGTACAAACCACTAACCACTGGCTTACTCGTGTGTGCTCATCAGAGGCTAATATGGAATACCCACATTGAAACTAAACTAATTGTTCTTTGTATTATTTTGAGCAGGCAATGCTGTACAAATTTGCACTCAATATCACTGTTGAATTTCGGACCAAAGGGAAATTCAAAAATTCGTTTTCACATCATAGATTGTCCAGGAAGTACTGAGTTATTTTATTTTTGTCAGAGTTTCAGTAACTCTAGTCCGCTACACCACATCATATCGAACTTAAGACCTTCACGTCTCAGTTAGCATTTAATTGGTCATCTGTCGTTAACGTGATGAAAGCATTTCAACTTTTGAGACACCAAATTTAATCACATATACTCATTTCATAGGCTTTGTTTAACTTAACTACACATAAGGTATCAGTTTCTTCGCAACTGTATACCTTAATCCAAAGTTTCAGTTTATTTTCAATTGGTTGAAATTGCCCAGCTTGTTGTATTTTCAGATTTGTCAACCTTAAATAAAATGAAATCAACATAACTATGTTTTCTTGTGTATGCAGACGGCTCAGTTTTTAAGTTCCAGCATGTTTTGTCTAGAATACTGAGGAAGTTGATAGTGTGTCTACTACTTGAACATGTATCACAGTAAGGTATATTATCACAGAGATTTTTGGACCCCAATCTCTTTATTTTACAATTTAGATATTGCCACCTATTTTTACTAGGACTTTAAATGGCGTTAAATAATCAGTAATTCATTGGTGTAAAATTCTAAATAGGAACTTTAATTCTTGTGTTACCTTTGCTTCTTCTCTCTAATTTAGTCATTTTTACTTGATAAATTGTCCATTCGATGTGTTTTACTGACATGATTTCGAGGTATCGTTTTTGCCTTATATATTCACGTCCTATATCCACCTACTCGATTATACTACATAACATTATGTCTTATTGTCATTAAATCTAAACAGGTGATCATTGACTTTAGTATATAACTGGGATATATTTACGTCTTTCCGTTTTTACTGTTAAAGGTTGAAACCGACCAGTCACTGCTGCTACATCGATTATACTTTGACTGATCGGCGTTCTTTAGGTACCTATAAGAGAACTCGAGGAAGTGATGGATTATCATTTCTGGAAGCTTCTGCAAGCACTAGGCGTCAAATAATTCTACAAATACCATTGGTTTCTGTAAAATTTCTTCCGTACTTCGTACCTCATACATTTTTCTCAATGTTCAAAGTGGAAAATATCTAAGAAGTACAAATCTAGTTTTGAAATTGATATTTGCTATTTTCTCCACTCTGTCCTTATATTTATCTCTGTCATTATACTGTTTTGTATTTGTTTTACTTAACAGCTGATGGACAGTCTTTTGGAAATCTCGATTCCACAAAACTCTCTCTCTCATCAATACGTCGTAGTCAAAGAGATCGTTTTACTAGTGAACAAATTGGTAACCGTTCTAATCGAGCTTATCCTATTACTACCAATAGTATTGCTAATACTACTGATGAATATATTACAAATCAACATGTTTCTGGTATAAAACACTTACCTGAGACAACACCACAATTAGATCTATCTCAGTGCAATGTATACATACGTGGTTTATCGCGTCCTGAAGTTATTCAGTCACATCCTCGTCATCCACTGGGTCATGTTGCTGCATCAGCTGTTAATCCATTAGTTTCATCATCGTTGTCAACGTCAGTACCTAATTCACATTCTAATCAAACCAGTCATTTACCAGCTTCAGTCACATCGAATGTTTCATTAATGACAAATACAACGGTACCAATTTCATCCACCGCTGTACGTGATCTAGGCTATCGTAATAGAATATCTAATGAATTGAATAATTTAATTGCTCCATCTATACAAAACTCTTTATTATCATCATCATATCCACTGCCTCAATTATCACCGCAATTTATGTTTAATGTTGTCACTGAAACGACTGTTAGTGGAATACGTAAACAAGTGGCCAAGGTAACAAGGTAAGAGATTTCACGTAACTTTTACGTCTTCAAAACTTTTTTCATGTTATTTAAGAACCCATTCCAAAATTGGTAACTTGAAGTCGTATTTGTCCTCACTGCGTCTTTTTCCACCTGCTTGCCATTTCCTCATAGATGTCTTTCTAATCGGTAGCATTTCATCTAAATTTTTAAGTAGGAGGGATTGGTTTCTTTTATTGAAGCCCACTAATTAACTTAGAGTCAACAATCTGTTAGCCAAATGACGACTATACTGCACACTATGGGGTTACGAAACATAGTCTTTATATATATATATATATATATATATATATATAAACTCAAGATATACATTTATTTCATCATAGTTCTCTTCGACGCTTTCTTATCTGTATTACACCACCTTTTGAATGATATTGTAGCGAGACCGAGAATAGCGCTTTTTTTGTTTGGCTTTTCATAGACTAATCTCCTCCAAAGGGGGCTCGCTTTCTGACTAGAAACACATATGAAATGGTTCTCTTTATTGAAGATGGTGACAAAATACAGTAACTTCTGAGCATATTGAGTATTTTAGGGATGTTTTTCCCACCTCCTTTATTGTGCAATTTTACTTCAGGACTAGTCTGTTCCAATATTTGAACTGAAAATTGGGAATGAATTAATTGATACCGTCGACTACATCACTTATTTTAGAAGGTCTAGCCAACACTGTTGGGAGTAATGGATTGAGGCTAGAAGCAGGGCAAGTGGGAAAGATAGCAGATCAATTGACCTAGTTGTAGATGTTCACTAACTGAGGTGAGGTGGCTGCAGCATGTATGTATTATTTATTCTCATGGCCTACCTCTACAGGTAATTACGATTTAAGCAAAGGTGAGCTAGATATGGCCAAATCAAAACTTGCCATGAGTTTATCAAGTCCTTGACTGGTGCTGTATACTGTATTAGTGGATACAGATTCCATGCAGTTACTATTGCTAGTGGCCAGAAACTGGATAATATGTCTCGTAGTCGGTTGAAATATCGCAAGTACATATACCCTTTGTGTTCCTTGAAATCCCGGGATTAGAAGTGTCTACTTAGCTAGCTTTTTACTGACTGATTCTCTTTTCTTTTTTTAATTTCACTACTTCTAACTGACTTAGATACATGGTTTTAATGAAAGTTGGTAAATCAGTTGAATAAGGTTCGGATTTCTAGCATGTTTTACGTTTTACATAAGCTCAACCATCGTCTATCTTAACATGCTGATATTAACTGAGATAGAAGTAACTTGAAAGAAAGCTCGAAGTGGACAAATCAAGATATATCATTGGTCTTCGCAGTCACTAATTATTAACCTGAATCATATTAGTTAATACAGAGTACTTGATTACGGTCTTCATTATTACCATGAATTCGAATTCACAAATATCATCACCACTAATTTGTTTGTAATTTACACAACCTAACTCTTACTGAAATCTCTTTCAATGGAAGAAATATTCTCATTTAATAATTGACTAGTAAAACTCTTGATAGATCAATCACATGTTTATTTTCAATTAGTTCTTTTTATAAGACCTCTACATTAATATGTATATAAATATTTTACAATCAATTTGTAATATGACGTAATAGCATGTTGTTATGTGATAATTTTAACTTTGTAGTTTTATACACGTGTTTTTTTTTAAAAAAAATAGTAACCTATTGTCAAAGAAACAATCATAACGTAATCATAGTAACTATTGTTTAAAATATGTAATTTAATCATTACCGGGTTACATAATATCCAATTACAGAGATTTACAAATGATCTTGATATTATATCAGTTAGTAATAGTAGTTATTTAAGACTAAAGAAATAATTAGGATAAACTTGTATATTCCCGTTGATTTGTTATAGACTGAAGCTGGTCAGTCATTGTTGCTATATATGCATCCTGAGCGGATTGCCTCGATATAGCGAATTTCTCACAAGTATTATATAAGTTGGATTGTGACCGGCATGCGGAATCTAGGACGCGCGTTTCGTCCTGTTTGGGACTCATCGGCTGGATGTACCTGCATCCCAATGTTGATGTTCACACTGGGATTCGAACTTAGTCCGTTTCGTGACTGACCAGCTTCAGTCTATAATAAATCAACAGGAATATACAAGTTTATCCTAATACCAATGTGCTTGTTGCACAAGTGTGACTGTCTGGACTCAGTAGTCTAGTGGTGAACGCGGTGGCGTTCGACACGAAACGGACTGAGTTCGAATCCCAGTGTGAACATCAACATTGGGATGTAGGTACATCCAGCCGATGAGTCCCAAATAGGACGAAACGCGCGTCCTGGATTCCACTTGCCAGTCACAATCCAATTTATATAAGGTAATAATTATTGAAATTATGAAATTGTTTAAGAATTCAAGATATTGAGTCAATAGGTTTCTGAAAAAAGATACCTGGGCGAAATTACACATCTTTATTCCACTAACATGGAATTCTCAAGGCCAAAGGGTAATAGGCATTCAATCAATCAATGAATACTTGTTACGCCACGTGAAGCATAGGCTGCCGACCAGCATTTACCAACCAACTCTGTTCTGGGCCTTCCTTTCCAGTTCTTCCCAAGTGCTATTCATTCTTTTCATGTCTGCCTTGAATTCCGAGCGTAATGTATTTTTTGGTCCCCCTCTGCTCCTTTGGCTTTGAGGATTCCAAGTTGGTGCTTGTCTTGTGATGCAGTTTGATGATTTCCTCACTGTGTGTTCTATCCATCCCCAGCGTCTTTTTATAATTTCTTCCTCGACTGGAAGTTGACTTGTTCTTTGCCACAGAAGATTGTTGTTGATGGTGTCTGGCCGACGAATCCGGAGTATCTTAAGCAAACAGCTGTTTGTAAATACTTGTACCTTTTAGATTATACTTTTCGTGGTTCTCCGCACAAGTTTTAGCTTTATATATTAGAAATGTCTGCACATTTATATTGAAAATCGTAACAGGCATTGATTGTTTCTTACGGATTTGGTAATCTTAATCCTGTTTGGGACGTCAGTTGTAATATTCTTATTGCTAATAGTATTCTAAAGTAATTCTGTTACTAAGACTTTTGTCTAGCAATAACGCCATATGAACACTGTATATAATGTATGAACTGTATCGATGACATTTCAAAAACTTCCACAATCAGATCAGAAATATATCATTATGTTTGAACTTAATTGTCTCGAATATATCAGTCGAAGAAGTGTAAATAAAGAAGATCAGTATCTAGTAAGGAATGTGGAGGTCATAATAACGTAACACCGTAGTAAAGCAAATAGAGCTAGACATAGGAGCAGTCTCAACTTTTGTTATCCAGGTTGTTGCCATGTGACGTAAATGTTGTTAGGACTTAACGAACTAAAATTCCGACTTTTTCTACTCAATGCTTTCAAATGTCTTATCATCAACTTGTATACCGAGAATTGTAGAACTTGTAAAGATGACTAACTTAAAGAAAATAGTTGCGTAAACTTTTCTAGATACGAAGTATGGGTTTATGAAAGTAGATCTCTTTAGCTTCAGAAGTGCCCGAAATGCTAATCTTGCCTACCACTTGGTAAATTATGATGTAGCATAATGGATACTATTGAAGTCTTTTGAAGTTCACTGAACTTTTCATGAATATCAAGTACTCAACTGTCGATCTGAACATTATAAACTCGATGCAATCAAGTCGCTTAGCAACATACCAATTAACTGAAGCCTATTTCTCTGTTTACGCTTTAATTAACTAGTCATAACTGAAATTGGTCTCATCTGTCTCTTTTGAACAAATAATATTCATATTTACTAAGTTTTAGTTGTTTGAATTTGTCACAAGTTAATGCTATTAGGGTGCCATTGGAAATCATATAGCACTTGACTACTGTTTCGTTCTGGTATGGGACTCCTCAGCAGTACGCACCCTTGATTCCCATATAAGAACGAAACTACTGTCCAGTGCTCTCTACTTTTTAATGACACCCTACAAACATCAATGTGATGACTTCAATCAACGGAAACTTAATACCACCTCAATTCAATTGAATTTATTAGTTGGTCAACCTTTCACATGTACACAGATGCTTTTTTTCTGCTTGTTTCTTGTTGTTACCTAGTGTTACCAGATTACAAATAATATTAGACTGATTACATATTTGATTTGTTTCATAGAGATTGTCAAATTTGTGTTAGTTTGTTAATCAGTCGGTGAATTTTTTGAACATAAGACTTAACCACCACATGTGTAGATATTTACTTATTGAAAATCTTAATAGAATCAACCAGGAATGCCTGTTAAACAATTAGGAAATTTTTTTATTCATGATTGTCACAAAAATATTTATTGCATGCATTTACCCACCAACAGCATTGGATGCTGATTTATTGGTTTAAATGTAAAGGATTCTCAAAGAGCTTTTTCGGTTATGAATTTGGACTCTGAGAGCTTACGGGGTGGATCTCATATGTGCATTTCTGACAAAAGCGAAACGATTATTAAAACCGCGCTTATACACATAAATCATTGTATTTGCGATAATGCCTAAACTTATGATATAGAGTTTATGTAATATAAGCACATTTATGCTCACCGCACTTCTCTGAGTTACATCGACTCTGATAAATTAGTATCGGACGAATTCTCAGCCCGAAAGAGTATGCATACTAAACAACAATCTTCTGCTCCGTGTTGTCGGAGAGTTAACGATGTGTCAGTCCGTTAGTCAGTTACAACATAGAACTTGATACGTGCATACATCAGTTCAAGTTGCTATGCTCCAATTAGCAGACAGAGATGAAATTGTCGGATCATATCCCAGAGTAGTGGAAGTAGCAAGAGAGTTAGTATTAATGGAGAGGACTAGAGATCGAAGATAAGATTTAATAAACTATAATTCAGTAGACAGAAAATTATGATGAATTTAATAACTTAGAATTTGGTAGAAGACAATAAATGAATGCACATGCGCCATTGTGAACGATTTTGAGCCATGTCACTCAAAGTTTCCAGCCATTAGTTATGGTCATCATACAATCACAAACCAGGTGCTCTGCACCTACTGATATAGCTCAGTTCAATTGTCAATGAGTTCATCGATTATTACTACGTTTCGGTTTGGCCACCCCTAGCTGTTTTCCAGCCTACTCCTACACCACACAGCATTGCTCGTCGAGGTAGGCGGTGGCTAGGCATATATAACACGTGTCCTAAACCCCGCAGCTGATGAATATCTACTACTTTACCAATCGATTTAACATATTCACCTAGTATTCTATTACTTACTCGGTTCTCTCACGAACAGGGTTTCGAAGACATCTATGATCGAACACTAGTAACCTACGAATAACTTCTATCCTTAGTGACCATGTCTAACACCCACTTCAAAGAGGATTTCAAGTGCTGTTGAAGGTACAAAGGCTTTTGTCATTTCTGTGTTATTTAGACTGTCTAAGGGTTATTCATCTTGGTATACCTGAAATCTTTATTACGTTGGGGAGGGCGGTTTTTAGCAATCTGGTTGGGGGGGGAGGCGTGACTTCAATGACAAAGCGACAGTTGTCTGTAGATAGTCACATAATACCTACTGTTATCAGTGTTCAGTGAGTTAGCTCTGGAATTCTTAGATCTCACTTCAGGATACTAAAACCTGTAGTTCGTTGTAAGGTATATTATTTTTAAACTCAACTCACTCCAACCTCTACTGCCAGGATGGCTGCATCGTTGGAAATATCCTTTGTTTGATGGGAAACAATTACTACTTTCACACTTATAGAGTTTCCAGTTAAATCCTGCTCTCAGACTATTCGTTCGCTTCTACCCCGTAAATGAGTAGTTGCTCTAATAAATTTAGGTCTAGTAGATTATCTTAATAAGGTAACCTGACTACGACATCAGTGTAGAAGCATTGATGAATTAAACCAATTAGGCCATTGGATTCTGTCCTAGTAGTATACATTTTTGGTAATCACTATGAAATGTAGTAGTCGTAGATTCCTTCAAGGAACAGTTTAGTTGGCCTTCAGCTACTCTAAAACTTCCCACTATTTCGAGACAGCCAGAATAGAAAGTTGACTTAGGTCCCCCGACTCTTATCGAAGTCGAAAAAGCTATAGCCAATCTAAGGCGAGGCAAAGCAGCGGGTCCAGACGGATTATCCCCAAAGGTGTTTAAGGTAGTGGTTGACAACCAGGCCGATTGATATTTTGACTAAGGTTTGGGAACTTGACATAATTCCGTCTGACTGGTGTCGATCGTTAATTGTCCCAGTATATAAGAAAGGGTCAAAATCGTCCTGCAATAACCATAGAGGAATTCGTTTGACTAATATAGTGTCTAAAATACTAGCTTCTATAATTATCATCAGACGGTTAACTGCAACTCGTGATCTCCAAATACGAGAAAATCAGGCTGGTTTCAGACCTGGTCGCGGTTGTATAGACCAGATATTCACCGTTCGTCAGATCTTAGAACACAGACATACATTTCGGCGGCCGACAATAGTTGTTTTCCTTGACTTGAAAGAGGCATTTGACTCTGTAGACCGTGAAGTTCTATGGCAGTGTCTTTCATTGAAAGGCGTGTCCCAAATGTACATAAAACTTGTTAAGGCTCTTTACTGAAACACTATTAGTCGTGTCAGAGCATATGGCGAACTGTCATCTGAACTTGTAACTTCAAGTGGTGTCCGTCAAGGCTGCCCACTTTCCCCATTTTTGTTTAATTTCATAGTTGACATACTGTTGGAAATTACACTTTCATCGTCTGACTTTTCAGGAATTGATCTCTTACCAGGAGATCCATTTATTGACTTAGAATATGCTGACGATATAGTCCTGTTCGGCGATGAGGCTGATGCGACGCAAAAGCTTTCAACAGCAATAAGCCCGAATGCAAGCATTTTCGGAATGCGTTTCTCCCCCTCTAAATGCAAACTATTGCTCCAGGACTGGTTTTCGTCAACACCTGAACTAAAGATAGGGAGTGAAGTAGTTTAGCACGTCGACCATTTCACTTATCTTGGAAGTCTGATTAGCCCTAATGGGTTAGTCTCTGACGAAATCTCAATACGAATTCATAAAGTTCGTTTGGCTTTTGCCATCTTACGTCACCTATGGCGTAGACGGGATATTCGTCTCTCAACGAAAGGGAGAGTGTACTGCGCAACAGTTCGCTCTGTCTTACTGTATGGGTGTGAGACGTGGCCATTAAGGGTAGATGACACTCGACGGTTATTAGTTTTCGACCATCGATGTCTACGAAACATCGCTCGCGTTAGCTGGGATCACCGAGTAAGTAATAACGAGGTTAGACGACGGGTGTTAGGCAAATGTGGTAAATCGGTCGATGAGGTTGTGAATCTTCATCGACTGAGGTGGTTGGGACATGTGTTGCGTATGCCCAACCACCGTCTGCCTCGACGCGCAATGCTGGCTGATATAGGAATAGGATGGAAGAGAGTTAGAGGTGGCCAAACTAAAACATGGCACCAGTCGATGAAGTCACTGACTGCCTGTTTAAGTCATGTCGGTAGCTGCAGACTACCTGGATTGGGTCCTTGCGATTACCGTAACCAGTGGCTAGAAACAGTGAGTGACATGGCCCCCCAGAATCAGTCACAATGGCGCAGATGTATTCACTCATTGTTCTCTCTTAAATCATGAGCTTTAAATTATTTCATAACTTTCTTTCTACGCTTCCGGAACCATATTCTATGTGTTCACATTCCTTGTTACTATTATTATTTTATTTTATTGAAGTAACTTCTACTAATGGTGGTGGTGTTAATCTTGCGGTGCCATGATGGTATGGCGACTTGAAACGATGCACACATGTGCCAAGTTCTATGTTGATTGTACATACGCATACATACAGTCGTAGATTCAATCATGTCTTTGGTCATTGGTTTACACTTCGAAGTATTTGCTAATTTTTTCAGTTGATTGTCAGTAGATAACAAAAATCTTTCTTTAAATTAGTTTATCAAAGTATTTCTTTTCTTATTATTTTCTATTTTCCTTATTATAGAAAATATTCTGAATTTTATGTACTTGAACAAAAACTAATTGAATTTCATGGTTCATTTATTACAAAACAATTACCAAAACGTCAATTAACTCCACGTACAATGGAATTTCTTGAAAGTAAATGTGATGCCTTCGAAGTTTATTTACAGGTAAATAATGATTGGTATGTTGTTGTTGCTGTTGTTGTTACCTATGCTAATTCTACAGATTGATATTATCGTGTTCACATCTTGGCCAAGCTACTCTGTACCATAACATTAAATGATAAGAGAAGTATATAAACGTCTATAATTTATATTATACTATGTACCTGTGTTGCAAGTACATCCAACTGATGAGCCAGAAATAAGATGAAATGTGTATATTAGAATTAACTATTAACCTACATCTATCTTATCTATGTATTTCTTAGGATTATTCCATTTATTTTGTTGTCTGAATGACAGTAATTCTCGTCTACTGTCCAGATTTTCTCTAATGATTAATTATATTAATGTACATATAATAAAAAAACTTATCAATTTTAATTTGCTTCAATTTAGATTACAGACTGACTTCAGTTAGAAAACTGTTGAAAGCCTGAATGTGCTAAGCAACCGTTCAGAGTTTTATTATGGCACTTCCGGGCAATATGTTCATGACGTCTCCACAGATCAGAATAAAAACCTTCGTAAATGTTTTCGAAAACTGTTCATATATATATACATATAATGCTTAGATTAGTGTCAGGCTACTAGTTGTAGATGTACTACGTATGGCCAACCACCACCTACCATGATGTTGGTTCGTATAGATGCAAAATGTAGGAAAACTAAGATCATTCAAACCGAAACGTGGCTAGTCTAAGGCTTGTTAGTATATATAAGCCACTTCTGGAATCCTCCTGACAGCCATGGTCAGTGATAGGAGAAGCTAGGTGATTATGCAGACAGTTGGCTAGCAAGACAGTCTCCTCGATAACCGAAGACAGCAGGTCGGCGTCTATGGAGAAGCGAATAGCCGAGCTGGAGGAGCAAGTCGCGGCGGTCCGAATCCATACGGAGAAGGGGAGTAGGTGCTTTGAGTGTGGAGAACTCGGACATTACAGGAGGAACTGCCCGAGGAAACGACGACCAAGACATTTTAAACGTTACACACAGCCTTCTTTCTTTGAAACATCTTTTCGGGTTGTGGGATTGGTTAATAAGGGTGCATTGTATACAAGAGTGCGTATAAACGGGAGAGTACTAGCTTGTTTAGTTGATACGGGTGCTGCTATATCCTTAATAGATGTAGGATTGTGTCGGCAGATCAGGGCGTGTTCACTAGCGGTGCAAACAGTGAGCGGGCATGCACTGGAAATCTTAGGAGTCTCAGACTGCTGTGTCGAAGTTGGAGATTGTGTCGTACGATATCCATTTGTAGTAACTAAAGGAATACAGCAAACAATACTAGGAGCGGACTTCCTTAGAGAGGTGGAGGCGGTAGTTGACACAAAGAACAAGAAGGTAAACACTAAGTATGGACATTTTAGCATACATGAAAACAGCAAGATAACTAAGATACAAGCAACGATCTTACCGCAAGAAAACATAGAAAATATCAACAAGGTAGTAGCAAAATACGGAGGCCTTTTCACCGACGACGGAGAGGCCTATGGGTATTGTGATTAGGTGACGCATGAAATCCCTATAAACAGTCGTAAAAAGACGACGTTCCACATACGCCGGATACCAGTTCATCTCGAGACGGAAGTAAATCGTCAAGTGGAAGAAATGTTGCGGGACGGAATAATTGAAGAGGCCGATAGCCGTTACAACTCACCTGTGCTTCTAGTAAAGAAATCCAATGGGAAATATAGATTCTGCGTCGACTTCAGAGAACTAAACAGCATAACTGAGTTGAAGCCATGTGCAATGCCAACTGTAGCCGAAACCCTGGATCGCTTACAACAAGCAAAGTTGTTTACTGTACTGGACTCAGGTCACCTTTGATCAGATCAAGCAGCTATTAAACGCAAAGCAGATGACAGGTACAAGACAGCCTTCACTGTGGGTCACAAACAGTACCAGTTTAGAAGAATGCCATTTGGGCTGGCAGGAGCACCGTTCACATTTAGAAGATTAATGAACTTATTGTTACGAAATATTGAGAACGTGGAGGTGTACGAGGACGATTTGGTGGTTTACAGTAAAACAGAGGCAGACCACATAAGACATCTAGAAGCAGTACTCAAACGAATCGAGGAGTTTGGGTTGCGCATAAATAAGAAAAAGTCGCAGATAGCCAAATGTAACGTCACACTGCTGGGGTATAAAGTGGGAGATGGTGAAATGAAGCCGTTACCCGAGAAGATTTTGACTATCAAGAACATAACGGCACCCACTTCGAAAAGGAAACTCAGGCAGTTTATAGGAAGAGCAGCATTCTACAGCCGCTTTATAAAGAACTTTAATGAGATCGCTGCACCACTGTATAAACTATTAAGCAATGAAAAATTTATATGGACCGAGGAGGCGCAGAAAACCTTTGATCAGATCAAGCAGCTATTAAACGCAAAGCAGATGACAGGTACAAGACAGCCTTCACTGTGGGTCACAAACAGTACCAGTTTAGAAGAATGCCATTTGGGCTGGCAGGAGCACCGTTCACATTTAGAAGATTAATGAACTTATTGTTACGAAATATTGAGAACGTGGAGGTGTACGAGGACGATTTGGTGGTTTACAGTAAAACAGAGGCAGACCACATAAGACATCTAGAAGCAGTACTCAAACGAATCGAGGAGTTTGGGTTGCGCATAAATAAGAAAAAGTCGCAGATAGCCAAATGTAACGTCACACTGCTGGGGTATAAAGTGGGAGATGGTGAAATGAAGCCGTTACCCGAGAAGATTTTGACTATCAAGAACATAACGGCACCCACTTCGAAAAGGAAACTCAGGCAGTTTATAGGAAGAGCAGCATTCTACAGCCGCTTTATAAAGAACTTTAATGAGATCGCTGCACCACTGTATAAACTATTAAGCAATGAAAAATTTATATGGACCGAGGAGGCGCAGAAAACCTTTGATCAGATCAAGCAGCTATTAAACGCAAAGCAGATGACATTGAGACTACCGGTCCGTGGAAAACAGTTCACAGTGGCTACAGATGCCAGTGATTTTGGCATTGGTGCAGTACTTCGGCAGGATGACGGGGTAGTGGAATATGCCAGCCGCGTTTTAACGCCAACGGAACAGAAGTACTCGACCATCGAGAAAGAATGTCTAGCGATCGTTTGGGCAGTAGATAAGTGGAGACCGTATTTGCTAGGCCAGCCATTTCACGTTGAGACCGACCACAAGCCGCTACAGTGGTTGAAGACGGCAAGAGACCCCCGAGGAAAATTGTCACGATGGACACTACGCTTGCAAGAATATGATTTCACGATTGGCCACGTACCAGGAAGTCGAAAGGTAATAGCTGACTACCTGTCACGACCGTGTGAGGACGCTTGCTTACCGGAAATCGCCTGTGGAGTCAACAGAGTACGAACAGACCTTGAAAGACTAGTTCGTTGCCAGAAATCCGATCCAACGCTTAGGACGGTGAGACGAGCGCTAACTGAAGTAGTGGATGACGAATCAATGCACTTTAGCAGAGAGGTAAAGACGCTTTTAAGCCAAAAAGACAGATTAAGATTAAATGCAGCTGGAGTGTTAACATGGAAATACGACGATGGAAGTTGGATAGCTGTAATTTTAAAGCCATTACGACATAAGCTAATCAGTGAATGCCACCAACAAGCACACACAGGCGTCGCAAAAACCACTGACCTCCTGAGACAGAGTGCTTACTGGCCAGGAATGCAAGAAGATGTGATGAGATACGTCCTCGCCTGCCCCCAATGTCAGTTAATGAAGGGTGATAAATGCATACGCACTTCGTTACAACCCATCCCCGTAACGACAGTAGGCGATCTGTGATCAGTGGACGTAATGGGTCCATTTCCTCAGACATCGAGCGGTAACCAATACGTGTTGGTGATGACCGAGCATGCTACGCGCTGGGTAGAGGCTGTGGCGATTCCTGATCAACGAGGAAAGACGGTGACCGAAGCAGTGATGCGTCACATCGTGGCCGACCACGGCATCCCGAGGATGATATTGACCGACCAGGGTCCATGTTTCGAGAGCGAAGAATTCACATCTCGCCTTGAGCAGTTAGGTATCAAACGAGTCAGGACAACACCGTATCATCCACAGACCAACGGACTAACGGAGCGAAATAATCACACTCTAAAAGAATGGTTGGCAGCAAAGGGGGGTAACTGGGAGACGGAATTACCGATGATATTATTAGCACATCGAGCATCGAATCAGGGAACAACAAAGAAGTCGTCATTTCAGTTAATGTACAGAAGGAGACCACGACTGCCAGGCAACATCATCGCCTGGCCTCAGTCACAAAAGTGGAATGATAGGAAATGGAAGGAACAGCGGAAACAAGCGGTAGAAAACATACAACGGAAACAGGAAATGGACATTAAACGATCAGAACAGCATCGAGGGAATCAGCTGAGACACTTTTCAGTGGGAGATCTGGTGAAGTGTAGAGGACGGAGGAGCATAACGGGCGGCGGACTAGGTTCGAAGAAAGTACTCCCCAAATGGGAGGGCCCGTATACAGTCATCGCTAGGCGTGGACCGGTATACACCATCAGGAAGGACAACAAAGAGAAGCGTGTAAACATAAGTCAATTGCAAAGATGGATGTGTTGGAATGATGAGGCAAATGCGCAGAAGCAACCGGTGATCACAGAGGCAAGAAGGTCGGCGCGCATACGAGCACAACAGTTAAATGGAGGGGCGAGTGTGGTGGATACTACTTATAAGGTCATCAATAAGTAGTAGGTAGCAGAGCGTCAAGGGAATTAGGAAGAATCAGTAAACAGCATACAAGGCGAGTTGCGAGGTTGCAGCAAAGTAAGGCATGATTAAAATACGGAGAAGAACCGAGAACAACCAAGAGAAGCAAGATAATAAACGACACAGTCCAGACAACACGGAGGATGTGCAAATTGATGCTTGGAAGTAAGATATGTAATATTGATTGACATACTCTGTTTTCACCAAATAAATCATTACTTGCCCAATTGGTCTTTTCACAATCGATCACAGTGACGGAAATTTATTCACTTTTTATATTCTATTAGTTCCTAAGTTTTATTACTCTTTCGTAATTCCGTTTATTTTATTCCTTCTTATTCAGTAATACTATTTTGTTAATCTCGTGTATTTAATCTCGACGTGCTAATGTTGTGGGATAATCTGGACCCATGGTCATTCGCATCGAGTTCTACGTTGTACATAAATGAATGATAAGTCTATGAAGTCATTGATTATTAGTCTGAGGCGTGTTGGTGATTACAAGGAGCTTGATTGTGTTCACACTATGGTTACTATCATTGGTTCTAGACATTAGTTGATGTTGTATCTCTAGATCATTATAATATTGTGGTGGATACTACTTATAAGGTCACCCATAAGTAGTAGGTACCGAAGCGTCATGGGAAATCGGAAAGAATTAGTAAACAGCATATGAGGCAAGTTGCGAGGTGGCAAAGAGTAAAGAATTGACTTATTGATGGTGTATACCGGTCTACGCCTAGCGACGCCTGTATTCGGGTCCTCTCATTTGGGGAGTACTTTCTTCGAGCCTAGTCCGCCACCCGTTTTGCTCCTCCGTCCTCTACACTTCACCAGATCTCCTACTGAAAATCGTTTTAGCTGTTTCCCTCGATTATGTTCTGATTGTTTAAAGTCCATTTCCTGTTTCCGTTGTATGTTTTTCACCAAATGTTTCCGCTCTTCCTTCCACTTTCTATCGTTTCACTTTTGTGGCTGAGGCCAGGCGATGTTGTTGCCTGGCAATCGTGGTCTCCTTCCGTATATCAACTGAAATGACGATCTTTTTGTTGTTTCTTGATTTTCCTATGTATTTTAATCATTCTTTACTCCTTCTTTACTCAGCTCGCCCCACATGCTGTTTACTGTTTCCTTCTAATTTCCCATGACGCTCCGCTACCTATTACTTATTGGTGACTTTATGAGTTGTATCCACCACAGTATCACAGATTAATTCACTCTTAATATCCCTATTACAATAGGATGAATAATGTCGAATCATAATTTAAAGAATTAACTTGTTGTGTTATCAGAAGTTATATTTTTAAACCATATTTGTATATATAATTTAGTATATTATATATTTGTATTCTTTAAATTATCAACTCTCCATGAACTAGCTCACTTACAGTCACGATGCGGTAAATTGTACCAATATCGATACATTAAGTTCTATGTTACTTACATTTGACTGACAGATCAATTTAATGCCTATTTAATGTGATTATTTTAGTATTATGTATATATATATTCTAGATCATAGCAACAAATTCATTTATTAGAACGATTTATATCTTTGGCTATTCTGTTTTATAACAAATTCTTATATCATTGTATAGAATTTTAAGATTTATTTGACCTTAGAAGAGAATAATTATGTTTAGAATTCCGTGATCTTCTCAATTATATTTCGTTGAATTGCTTATCTATCGATTTGTTTGTTCTTAATCTTCTCTTTATTTTTCTCACTTTTTTACATTCTTTAGTTTATTCTTACCTTTCAAATTTCTTTTTATTTGCTTTTTCGTTTATGTTCGAATGATTATTTCTTATTCGTGTAAATAGGATATGATATTTACAGCTAGGGGCGGCCAAACTAAAACATATCACTAGTCCATGAAGTCATTGACAATTGGGCTGAGCCATGTTTATAGATGCAGACTACCTGGTTGGTGTCCGCGTGACGCTCGTAGCAAATGGTTAGAGACCTTGGGTGATATGGCTCGAAATCGTTGACAATAGCGCAGGTTCATCCACTCTTTATCTTCCTCTAAATTCTAAGTTTCTGAACTTATCGTAATTTTCTCTTTACTGAATCATATTTTCTTAAATGTCCTCAGTCTCTATTCCCTTCCATGAATCCTAACTCTGTTGCTAACTTGCTACTCTGAGATTTGATCCGACAATTTCTTTTCTATCTGGTAATTTGGGTATGGCGATTTGAACTGATGTACGCATGTACCAAATTCTACGTTGTAACTGTCTGTCTGATATTTATGTATTTTGAATACTTGTTTCTTCATCATATCCATCATCTGCTCATTAAGTTTTATTTATTTAGATTGAAGAGTATAAATGAACTGAAATGATTATTATTTAAGTTGGATTGTGACTGGCAAGTGGAATCCAGAGACTGACCAGCTTCAGACTAAAACAAATCATCGGAAATACACAGGTTTATCCCAGTACCAATGCTCCCATTGTACAAGTGCGACTGTCTGAACTCAGTAGTCTAGTAGTGAACGCCGTGGTGTTTGACACGAAACGGCCTGAGTTCGAATCCGATTGTGAACATCAACATTGGGATGTAGGTACATCCAGCCGATGAGTCCCAAATAGGACGAAATGCGCATCCTGGATTCCACTTACCAATCACAATCCAACTTAAATAATACTTGTGAATAAACGTTATATCGAGTCAATCCGCTCAGGATGCACATATTGCAACGGAAGCTAACTAGCTTCAGTGTATAACAAATCAATAGAAATATACAAGTTCATCTTAATGAAATGATAATCTCAGTAATTGCTTACAAGTAACTAGCCAATAGGATTTGCGTTACTATTATGACCCAGTAAATTTGGGAAACGGTGATTGGTTGGTACTATGCCTTAGCGATCAAAGCCTATCTTAGAAATGTGGAAAGAGAGTTAAGCACCCGCAAACAAGAGCTATGACTAATGATTTTTATATGTCATTTCTTTGACCAAAAAGTAACAGAAAATACAAATTTCATTAAAGACTGGTCTAAGAGAATTGTGTTAACAAATCAAGATAATGAGATCCTAATAAGATTACAGTAACTAGGGTAGGGAAGGAAAACAGATTTAACAACTGTTATTGAGTTGATAAAATGTTTACAACTCAAGCAATATACGTAACGCAGTTACTAAATGTTCAATAAACGTAATGTAGTAGTAGGGGCCTTGATTTAAAAAGACGATAATCCTAATGTCCATAAGGAAATCCTATTTCTGTATATATATAAATATAACACTAGTTAGTTGTTTTCATCCGATTACCAATATCAGTCGGCAACGTCTATTTACAATGAAAGTGAGAAGTTTGAAAAATATCAACCTTGAAATGTCATATATCACCCTGCTTCAAGATCTTATTTTAAAGATAATAATTTCTGGAAAGTAATGTCGTCGGCATATCATAGAATTATTTACAAAAGGACTGTGTGACCGGCCCCGAGTAAGTACCTCTTCGTCTCAGTGACTAATCTCTCAGGTCATCAATACTATGCACTAACTCAGTATCCTTCTTAAGTTCCTGATTATGAGGCAGTGTTTCACTGTCTAGTCAATTTGGAAGTAACAACCCCCTTACACATATGTGTATTAGCTAAAACAATTACCCCGTATGTACCTTAACTAATTTAAATTAAAAAATAAATGCCACGATGTAACTTGACAAGGTGAAGTATAACAGGGCATATGAAAGGGTGATAGAACTTACAATTTAGAAGAAGATGAAGGTAAATCAATTCGTTAATGTTAACTCATTTCGAGCAATTATGTTTCCTGATGTCTCTAACTACTAAACTTTTAGGACAGGTAAGTGACTATTTCAACTTAGTAATTCAGTGCATAACACAGTGAGTACTTTATGCCGAAAGTACTGTATTTAAATCGCAGTATGAAAGTTATCACATTCATTCGAAGTGAAGACCGGTGTCAGACAAGGCTGCTTACTCTCGCCCTTCCTCTTCCTATTGGTCATCGACTGGATCATGAAGACTGCAACATCTGAAGTCACTCTCGGAATACAGTCGACAACATCAACGCAACTAGATGACTTGGGCTTTGCGGATGACCTAGCTATTCTTTCTCACACACAACATCAAATGCAGATGAAGACCAACAATATACCAGCAGCCTCAGTAGCAGTAGGCCTCAACATACACAAAGGGAAAAGCAAGATCCTTCGATACAAAACAACAAACACTAACCCAATTACACTCGACCTGACGGAGAAATTCTGGAAGACGTTGAAACCTTTACATGTTTGGGCCGTATAATCGACAAACAAGGAGGATCTGATTCGGATGTGAAAACGTGGATTGGTAATGCAAGAGCAGCATTTCTAAGACTGAAAAACATCTGGAACTCAAACCAACTTTCAGTCAACAATAAAGTCAAAATTTTCAATATAAAAGTGAAGACAGTTCTGTTGTATGGAGCTGAAACTTGGAAAACTACAAAAAGTATCCTTCAGAAGATTCAAGTATTTATAAACAACTGTCTGCGCAAGATTATTCGGATTCGTTGGCCAGATACCATCAACAACAACCTTCTATGGCAGAGAACTAATCAACTTCCAGCCGAGGAGGAAATTAGGAAAAGACTCTGGAGGTGGATTGGACACACACACTGAGGAAACTATCTAACTGTGTCACAAGACAAGCACTAACTTGGAATCCTAATGGCCAAGGAAACAGAGGAAGACCCAGGAACACATTGCGTCGGGAATCGGAAACAGTCATGAAGAGAATGAAGAGCACTTGGGAAAGTACAGGATAGAGTTGGTTGGAGAATACTGGTGGGCGGCCTGTGCTCCACCTGGGGTAACAGACATTGATCGATTGATTGATGAAAGTTAACGGAATTTGCATAAAACATTCTTTGTCTACGTGAATGCTATTCATACTTCAACGATGTGTGTTTCATTGTTTGTTCACTACACTTTAATGATTGATTTATGCTGTATATTTTTTTTTAATCTTTTTTATCACTTACAGTATTTAGTAGCTCAACCATTTCTTCGAAATAGCAAATTATTGTACAGTTTTCTAACATCAAATGAACCATTTAATAATAATTTATTTGAGCTGAACTTAGGACGTTTAGTGAAATCTGTTCCATTAAAATTAATCAAAGAGGTAAGTGAATCTAACCTAAATTATTCAACATTTCCAAATATAACTTATGATGATTATGCTTTTGTCAGACACTAAACCAAATTGATTGATGAGATTTTTTTTTAATATGTGGAGTTGTTGACTCAGTTAACTACTTCAGTTATTCAAGAATCATTAGTTTCTATTCCTACTTTATATAATATCAATCTTTCTGGTTATTCCAATGTGTTAAATCTATACATTTTGATAGCCTTTATGTTGATCAATGAATGCAACAATCTTTAATCTTTCTTTGTTTAATAACTTCCATAAAACACTATTCACATATACATCAATTCACTTTTCATTTATAACTAGCTTAGAAAAGTGATATAAAAGCAATTATATATTCATGTATTCTAAGTGTCTATAATATAGAAGTATTGTGTTAATAACAATTACATCTTGTATTCTATAGTCTATTTATTAGTTATTTATTATATAGTTTCATGTTCTGTTGTGCATATATAAGCATAAATTATCAAAAGTAGGTAAGTATTTCATTTAGTTTGTGTACAATATAAATTGACAAATGATAATGGTAAATCGCTGTAACTATTCTAAATCTGTATGCATTTCAATTAGCATTGTTGTTGCCACTTTAAGTCACTGGTTAGTGATTCATTTACTTTCAATTTCTGCATCTCCCTCCACCTTTTTTAGTTTGAGCACTTGCGAAATATTAATGATCCGAGCGGTGGGAGTGAGGATTCAAGGGAAAATTTCTTGAGGCCGTTCACACACGGTTTTTCTGAGTGAGGTGCCAGAAATCCGTGGAGTAAAGTGAAGTGTCATTTTTGGGGTCGACCTCTTCTAACCTCTTCCTTACGTTGAGAAGATGGGATTGCTACAGATGCTTGTTATTCGAGGGTAACACCTTACTACTGTCACACCCCACTATAGTCTGCAGTATAACTTTGCCCTCAGATCTTAGGTTGCTGCCTTTAGTCTTATCACTCTCCAACAGACCTACTTGGCATGGTAGGACCTAGATGGACATGCGTGACCGTTATCACTGGGCTGTTTAAACACCTGTGTAATTGAGTGTTGTAGTTTTAATCCCTTCGGAAACCATTAGTTCCTTCAGAATTCCATCTACGGTTTGTTAATGAATACCTACTAGCAGAACACCGTAGACCTCATATCTTTAACATTACTTGAAATTACCTTAAACTTTCATATAACGTGACTTCATTATTTCGTTCCATACGACAATTTTCATTTTTTGTAATATTTCTTATAGCCTTCTGCACCTACTTTAGTCTAGGTTACCGGTCAATAATATTAGCTTTCATGAACCTTGAGTACTTAAATGTATGTTTGATAGCCAATGCATTCAATATTGCAATTTTTAGGACGTATTAATCTCTTCTCACTGTGTTGACACAGCATAGCAACTCGAACTGATATCTATTTGACTTACATTATATAGTGATTATAACTAACTGATTAACAATGAAATTTTTAATTGGGTCTCAATTGTTTTCAAAATTATTTCATTAATCTATTTTTTTTCCTTTAGAAAGGTCAATTCTTAGACGGTTTCCTTGCTTCTTACTATCTATCATGTCATCCACAGCCAATGGAAACTGCAAACACTTCTAATAGTAATTTGGAAATAACTCGATCGAAATCGTTATCTATTCAGTCTTCTATGAAATCTGTTGCTACTAATAATATGAATAGTGACAATACCAACAATAGTATTTCTCTTCATTCCCTAGAAAATTCAATTCATAAATCAATTTCTAGTAATTTTAAAGTGGATACGTATCCTACAGAGAGACATATTGACTATTATAGTCGTTATGTGTTAAATTCACCACAACATAAACATCATGGTCGTACTAGTCTTGATCATCGTCTACGTTCACGCATCTATTGGAACAACGCTGGATTAACTTATATAAATCAAAAGGATGTAATGAATCATGTAAGTCATGTTTGTAATCTCCTTTTTTATACTCAGTTCTAACCTATTTATTGATAATTGTGCATACCCAACACTTGTCAACTAGTATTTATGACCTCATTAAGTGACCTATAATTTTGATCTACAGTATCCTTTGTTTAGCTTTAACATTGTCCACACTGCTCTTTCTAAATCTTTTCTACCTTTAAAGTATATATCTAATTGAGATCTGTACAATTGCAGCTAAATGGTTGAAGATGTTGATTAGCATAACTCTGATAAAGTGTCGTTGTCAAATTATCTGAACTAATTTATTATGACTGAACACTATGTAAGTTCAGACCGAGGATGAATCTCGAACCACCATTGACCGTAACCGTATTATTCCCAATCAGCCAGTTGTAATAAAAGACATGTCGTTATGATAAAATGTATAATTTCACCACTAACATCTTGATCTTACAAAGTCTAGAACAGTACAGTTATTACATACTGACTCCTAACAGCAACTCAAACACTTCACTCAGTCAATTTCAAAATTAATGTCAACCAACCAATCTGACTAAACAATGTTCAATGATATCGACATCTCGTCTTCTATGACAATCATATTAACAGATTTTAAATTGGTTTTTATGTGTAACTGAATGATTCTTTGAAATGTACTTAACATCATTACGTTTCGTCTTTTTTCACTTTATTCTTTAGTCAACTCTATTGTCTACAGTTCATTTATCAAGTTTATCTGAAATAATTTTATATTTATTTAATAAAATGATTACATCATCATTAACATCATCTTCTATAAATGAATCAATCAATGTGAATACAAATGTTTCGCATACATTACTGTCATCGTCTTCATCAAATGTTGACATGTTATCATCTCAAATAAATTCAATACAACATGATGTTAATAAAACAAATGATCCTTGGGATGTTACTAGTCCTTGTTGGAGTGAAGCACTTTTAGATGGTCCACATTTGTCAAATATAATTACCGATGATCAGTTTCAGAATAATAATACTACTATTAATAGTAGTAGTAACTCAGAAATACATAGATCCACATCTGTCTCATCTGCATCATTGATAATCCCACCTCAACCGTCATCATTACCAACATGTGAAACGAAAATGGATATCATCAAAGAGTCATCAATTTCTGATGCATTTCAATGGTCTACTATGAAGACTGCTATGGATACTCGATTTTTACCTGTAATATCAATTACTTTACATGATGTATATTGTGTATTCATGGAATTATGGTTATTAATTCGAAAACAATCTAAAATTTACTTATGCAATTTCTTATTAAGAATTTCTATGATATTTTTCACTTATTTCAAATCATCAATTGATAATTGGTTAACTAATTACTTAATGCATCATGTATATAATGCATTTTCTGATGAAAATTTGGCTAGTGTGTTGAATAATATACAAAGTAAGGTTATATTATGTAATTGTGTGTACTTTGATTGATTGTTCAACTTTCAACGATTAGTTTGTCGGTTTGAGTTTTTCACTGTTTACTTGGATTTAAGCAACTGGATTGTTGAAGTGGCCTCTACGACTTTGTAGCACGATTTTTGGGTAAGGTAAGAGTAGGGTAGAAGAAGACTAGATGCGACTATACCAAAATATGACACTAGTCTATGAAGTTATTGGCAGTCGAACTGCTCCATGTAAATGAGTGTAGACTACCTGGTTGGGGTTGCTGTGATAATCGCTATCAGTAGTTAGAGACTTTGAATGATATGGCTTAAAATCGTTGGCAGTGGCGCAGGTGTATCCATTCTTTGTCCACCTCCAAATTCTAAGTTTCTGCATTCATCATTTGTAGACATCATTACCTTGACTTCAATATCTGCTTATTTGATTATTACCTATGTATTACTGAATTCATCATTATTGTTTTTACTGATTTATATTTTCTTGAATCTTATCTCCTATCCCTAATCCTCTCGATTGCTACTAATACTGTTACTAACTCCACTACTTTGGTATTCGGCCTGATGATTTCATCTCTCTATGCTTGTTGGGCAGGGGCATGTCAACTTAAGCTGATGTACGCACATGTCAAGTTCTATGTTGTGACCGATTGACCAATTAGAACTACATTTTGATTTTACGTCTTATTATCTTTTCATACATTCGTTCATCTTATCTCTTCTTGTTTCATTATATTCTCGCACCGATCATAATAGTTTAATCGTATCGTGCTATTAAGTTATTGCAGCCTAAACTGAAACACCTTCCGCGGATGTTATGTTGTTTATGACTGACTGGATTAGTTGTTAAATGAGGTTTAGTTCATAACCGAACACTTGTACTGTTACATTTTTTAAATAGATTATATCGAGTTACTTGAAAAATTTGTAAATTTAATTCAGTCACCTATCAAAAATACACGAGATTAAAGGGATAATACAAAACTAATTGGGGCAATGACATCGAGGCTAGAACGTTCTATTTCTAATCATTAAGTTAAATATTCAAATCCGCAGTTTGGTTTAATCACTTAAGTATTACTGCTCACTATTCATGCTTACAGTCAAGTACACAAACCTATACTTAGTCAACAAGTACTTACATAATGCAGTGTGCACAAAAAGATGAATCTGCGGTACAATACAGTGGAGAGTACTCAGATAACGTCTAACTATTGTATTTCATTAGGATGAAATGGTTTTGACGTTTACTGACAAGTTTTTTTGCAGTTACAGTGAACCTCCAGATTTAATCAGATCATTTAGGCTTTTGTTTATTAGGCTATGTATACTGTTTTTTACTTTTGTTGAGATGTTTGGATATCTGCCCCAAAGGAAGTTTACTGTGCTCGGTAATCGTGACTAAACCGGGAGATGAATTATGCACTGAGTATAGAGTCACATTCTTAGCACGACACTTAGTAATACTACCACCACTTATCGGTTTTCCAGACTTAAGTAAATGGAGCAAAGTTCAAACCTGTAACCTAGTTGGGTTTAAAGGTTGAGTGTTTTAATTAATGAGTTACCGTAGTTCGAATGTATTTTTCTTCTTCCCGTTGATTTGTTATGGATTGAAAACATTCAGTCTCTGTTGCCAGATGTTCATCCTGAGCTGATTGCCCAGATATAACGGTTGTACACAAGTATTGTTTCGAATTATGCATATATACCCGTTGCACAAGTGTAACTGCCCTAACTCAGTTGCCTAGTAGTAAACGAGGTGGCTTTTGTCACGAAACAAACTGAGTTCAAATTCCGGTAGGGGCATCAACATTGAGATGCAGGTACATCCAACCAACTAGTCCCAAGTACGACTAAATTTGCATCTTGAATTCCACTTGTTAGTCACAATCCAACTCAAGCAATATTGAGTTACTGATTTGCTTTCAGCCGCATTATATATATATATATATATATATATTATATATATAATATATATATATATATATATATATATATATATATATATATATATATATATATATATATATATATATATATATATATATATATATATATATATATATATATATATATATATATATATATATATATATATATATATATATATATATATATATATATATATATATATATATATATATATATATATATATATATATATATATATATATATATATATATATATATATATATATATATATATATATATATATATATATATATATATATATATATATATATATATATATATATATATATATATATATATATATATATATATATATATATATATATATATATATATATATATATATATATATATATATATATATATATATATATATATATATATATATATATATATATATATATATATATATATATATATATATATATATATATATATATATATATATATATATATATATATATATATATATATATATATATATATATATATATATATATATATATATATATATATATATATATATATATATATATATATATATATATATATATATATATATATATATATATATATATATATATATATATATATATATATATATATATATATATATATATATATATATATATATATATATATATATATATATATATATATATATATATATATATATATATATATATATATATATATATATATATATATATATATATATATATATATATATATATATATATATATATATATATATATATATATATATATATATATATATATATATATATATATATATATATATATATATATATATATATATATATATATATATATATATATATATATATATATATATATATATATATATATATATATATATATATATATATATATATATATATATATATATATATATATATATATATATATATATATATATATATATATATATATATATATATATATATATATATATATATATATATATATATATATATGTAGTAAACTCATGCTTAACTAGTGTTTCTGTTGTTTCCTTTTACTTTTCGTTTTTGTTCATAATGTAGAAAACATATTCTCTCATTCTTCTAAAAAGTAAGTAAGATTACTTCTTTTTTGTCAATGTATTATAATATCATTCATCTCAGAATATGACTGGTATAATTGTTAAAGGTAGTAGTTAGCATGAAATCCTATTCTCCAGAAACGGCTCAGAAGTAACGTCTTAATCTGAAGGTGGCCTATATAAATTGAAATTAGTTGATATTCCGGGATTCTAGGTCCGTATCGGTGGCGAATGTAAAATTGCATGTAACTCTTAAAGGAAGTAGGGATTCAAGCCTACCACTTTCACCCAATCTAACATCAACTATATGATAGACGTCAATTTGAATCACCTAGACATGTGGCTGTCATACTACATATGAATGTATTTTATCAAGTCAGGTTTACTGAACACTCAATTTTTATACATCGGATTATGGGTTTGATCCTTAATCTAGATACTTTTTTATTTGAACAGCCTTTGTAATGTCACCAACCACTACTCAAAGTCAAGAGTGATGTCATCTCTATTGACATTTAAAGATTCGAAATTTCAGTGTTATGATCTCTGATCTACAATAAACACTTCATAACAATGGATCAGACGAAATATACGAAATGCATAGGTTTGTCTAATACTAAAGGCCTTATAATTATACACAGAAATCATGAATATACGTGTATACATCCTTACTGATTCATATACGGAAATAGACTTCGAACTTGAATTAATAAATAGTTGGATTATCTTGTTTTACTACCTCTATATAGACTTAAGAGACAGTATGCGGTATGTCTCTGAGAATTTGCAACAATATATATTACGCCTAGATTTATTATTCACTTATGTATGCTGTAATGGTTAATTTGTTAACACAACTCATAGGTCGTGAAGATCACTCTTCATCTGGTTCTTTTTTTATCAGTAAGTAGGAAATAATGTCTGCCGTTTTATTTCTAACACCATTCACTCATAAACTATTCTATCCAAAAGTTCTGCATTCATAAGGTGGGTTCAGCACAAATGCTGTAATCAATAGTTGTAGACTTTGGGTGATATAACCTAGAATTGGTCATAGTGACGCATGTACGTTCACTACTATTTATCTTTTATTAAAATTTATGAGCTTGAAATTATTTCTACGAACTAATTCATTCTCCCTTGACCATATTTTATATATCTACTCCTTTATTTTTACTATTATTATCATTGTTAGTTCGTTGTTTTATAAAATTCAACCAATATGAACAACAACCTAGTGAAAACTAATATGGTGACTATAAACAATGAGACTGATTAATCAATACTTTTCTGTATTTTGCTGACCTTGCAAAACCTAGTTGCACAATAGAACGCTTAACAAATTGACATCAAAACAAAGTGAAACTGGTCACCAATTATGCATGAAGCGGATTCGTAACACAGAAATCATGAATATACGTGTATACATCCTTACTGATTCATATACGGAAATAGACTTCGAACTTGAATTAATAAATAGTTGGATTATCTTGTTTTACTACCTCTATATAGACTTAAGAGACAGTATGCGGTATGTCTCTGAGAATTTGCAACAATATATATTACGCCTAGATTTATTATTCACTTATGTATGCTGTAATGGTTAATTTGTTAACACAACTCATAGGTCGTGAAGATCACTCTTCATCTGGTTCTTTTTTTATCAGTAAGTAGGAAATAATGTCTGCCGTTTTATTTCTAACACCATTCACTCATAAACTATTCTATCCAAAAGTTCTGCATTCAATCTATGGTGTATAAATCACGAATCTGTACAACTAGATAAGTATCATATTAACATCAAACAATTATTCATTAGAATATTGCTGCATTCATCTTTTATTTCATTCTAGTATTGATATGGATAAATCAGAACGTAAAGAGAAAGCACGTATTGCTTTAGAGAAAACAGTTCTAAGTAAGTGTTTATGTAAGTAATGGTACTAATAAAATAATTTATTATGTATTAATCTTGTTATAAGGTGGGTTCAGCACAAATGCTGTAATCAATAGTTGTAGACTTTGGGTGATATAACCTAGAATTGGTCATAGTGACGCATGTACGTTCACTACTATTTATCTTTTATTAAAATTTATGAGCTTGAAATTATTTCTACGAACTAATTCATTCTCCCTTGACCATATTTTATATATCTACTCCTTTATTTTTACTATTATTATCATTGTTAGTTCGTTGTTTTATAAAATTCAACCAATATGAACAACAACCTAGTGAAAACTAATATGGTGACTATAAACAATGAGACTGATTAATCAATACTTTTCTGTATTTTGCTGACCTTGCAAAACCTAGTTGCACAATAGAACGCTTAACAAATTGACATCAAAACAAAGTGAAACTGGTCACCAATTATGCATGAAGCGGATTCGTAACACAGAAATCATGAATATACGTGTATACATCCTTACTGATTCATATACGGAAATAGACTTCGAACTTGAATTAATAAATAGTTGGATTATTACCTAATAGAGATAATCGTATGTCCCCACCGGAAGAAAGATCTTTTCTAAGGTCTCAGTTGCTGTAAGCCTTCTGTTGGAGCGCACTGCTGACGAGTCCCATACTAGGACGAAACAGCTTCCAGTGCTTCCAGGTGATCAATGGTTGTCTGATTCAAAACAATTCGTGATATCGAAATCGACAATTATTCATTACTTTATAGTCTAAATTATTAGTCTTACTATTGTCAGTTTACATAAGATAAACAATCTTTGCATTAAAGTTGTTTCATTAACAGCTCTTACTGTTAATATTAAAATTTATGCCTCAATTACCATACATCAATAGAATCTAATAGAAAACAATTAATTCATTAGAATATTGCTGCATTCATCTTTTATTTCATTCTAGTATTGATATGGATAAATCAGAACGTAAAGAGAAAGCACGTATTGCTTTAGAGAAAACAGTTCTAAGTAAGTGTTTATGTAAGTAATGGTACTAATAAAATAATTTATTATGTATTAATCTTGTTATAAGGTGGGTTCAGCACAAATGCTGTAATCAATAGTTGTAGACTTTGGGTGATATAACCTAGAATTGGTCATAGTGACGCATGTACGTTCACTACTATTTATCTTTTATTAAATTTATGAGCTTGAAATTATTTCTACGAACTAATTCATTCTCCCTTGACCATATTTTATATATCTACTCCTTTATTTTTACTATTATTATCATTGTTAGTTCGTTGTTTTATAAAATTCAACCAATATGAACAACAACCTAGTGAAAACTAATATGGTGACTATAAACAATGAGACTGATTAATCAATACTTTTCTGTATTTTGCTGACCTTGCAAAACCTAGTTGCACAATAGAACGCTTAACAAATTGACATCAAAACAAAGTGAAACTGGTCACCAATTATGCATGAAGCGGATTCGTAACACAGAATCCTAGGTAACAAGCCAGCTGTACGGAGTCCGATACTTGTTCGCACGTCTTTTATCTCACCTGATATATGAAACTTACCGGTTGCTTATGCCACCAAAAGAATATTCTTTTATTATTATAATTAACAAGATGTTTGTTTACTATTCAAAGCACGAACATTCTGTGTAGCAGTCAGACAGACAGACAGTTACAACGTAGAATTCGGTACATGCGTATATCAGTTCAAGTTGCCATACCCAAATTACCAGATAGAAAAGAAATTGTCGGATCAAATCTCAGAGTAGCAAGTTAGCAACAGAGTTAGTATTCATGGAAGGGAATAGAGACTGAGGACATTTAAGAAAATATGATTCAGTAAAGAGAAAATTACGATAAGTTCAGAAACTTAGAATTTAGAGGAAGATAAAGAGTGGATGAACCTGCGCCATTGTCAACGATTTCGAGCCATATCACCCAAGGTCTCTAACCATTTGTTACGAGCGTCACGCGGACACCAACCAGGTGGTCTGCATCTATAAACATGGCTCAGCCCAATCGTCGATGACTTCATGGACTGGTCTGTGTAGCAGTCCACTCTGCTTTACTACGTAGATGTGAAATATAGCCTATCTGTATAGTTAACATACATAGGCTTGTAGTATCCAATCATAGATGTTTTCGCTACATTGTTTACGTTTGTCACAACAATCTAGTAAAGATTTATGTTTGATGCAAGTTACCCATATTACCCTGTCCCACATAATGATACTTAACCACTTAGTAACCCAGATAACTGTCTCAGACTGTGAAATCATGCGACTTAGACTGCAGTCGGGCAGGGAACATTAGTTCTCATTATTTCTGGTACATCTTGATGAAATGTTTTAGTTAACTGGGTGATTTAACTATGGATTCATGTCTGATGAAGTCCCTCTGAGACCCCAAACAGAAAGTTGTCATGAACTGATAAAAGCCAGACTTATACAGTTTTTTTCCATACTTACCACATGTCCACTTTGTACACCCAGTCCTAGCATTGGCAAATAACGCAGGTTATAGAATTCTCTGTAATGGCATTCGTAAAGCTTGATGGAACCCATGTTTTAAGTTTGTGATGCCAATTAGATTGTCATCATTACAGTTGAATACGCATTATGAAACCTCACAGTTACTACTATGATATTGTCACTGAATATCAGTAATCCCTGTCAGCCTTGTAAAAGTATCATGCATTTAGAAATGCTATTCAAGTCACTTTAGACTACTGGAAACATTTAAAATGTTAGTCATTGTTATAAAACCGGTAAGCTGTTATGACTGATGGGTATGACCAATTAATTGATATGACCTTGTGCGTACGAATTCACAATGACAAACGCTACTGAGTGTGGCTAGTCGCTCCCTGTTTATCTTCTGTAATTCCTACTCAGTCCTCAGCCGAATCAGTAAGAACACAAGATTGATGGAAAACCAGATAGAATTGTATTATATTTGAAGCATTTCTTTACATATAAACCAGATCACATAGTCACCCAATTAGAAAATTTATGCCAATACAAAAAAGGGAGGCACCTATAGCGAATTTACGTAATCTGTACAAAATCAATTAACTGTACTTCGTAACTAACAGGTAATATACTAACAATTACTGTGCTAAACTAATGGATAAGGCAAGAGAAACGTAACAATAACTGGGATTAAATGAACTATTTTATACTAACAAAATAAATGAAATAGACTACCAAAGAACAGTTCTAGTTAATTAATCGTCTTTCGGTACCCAATATATAAGTCAGTTAGCCATACACAATATAGTAGTTGTCACATTTGCTCATTAATTAAAGTTGCTGTACAATATCATCACTAGTTCAAATTAACAAGATCAATATGACGATGAAAGAATAACTGGACTTATATTTTACAAGATAAATAGCGAATATGCTTGTACCACTGTGACCGATTTAGAACTATATCTCCCAACCAAGAAGTCTTCTAACAAACTCGGCTCACGTCAGTAGCTAATCGTTTTATAGATCGATATAGCAATTTAGCTTGGTCGCTTCTATTATCCTTGCATCCGATTTCTACGCCAGTCAAAATCAAAGTAGGCATTGGTTTGACATTTGTAACACATTTCGGTATCACCCTAGTCAATGAAGGTGTGTGTGGTGTGCAGTATACTCGTTCTTCCATAGAGAGGCAGAAATACCGCCTACACCACGAGTAATGTTAGTTAGAGAAAATCATTGTAGCTTTCTGAATTTATTTTTGAAATTTCACCAGTATAGTGATGAATGCATTCAGTTAATTTACCTCTTATCTACAAACCCTAACCTTAAAGAAACAGTTAAATATGAATATAATCTATACATTTTGATTGCCTTCATTTTATTTATTTATTTATTATTATTATTAGATATAACTGGTCTTTCATATTTCACTGATACTGAAATAGTACGTCGTCAAATTAATCAATTATTCAATTGTTTTCAATACTCTAAATGGAATAAACAATTAACTTATGTTTTATTAGATCAACTTATTTTAGAATTATTTCCAGAACTTCATTTAAACAACAACAACAACAACAATAATAATAATAATCATAATAATTGTAATGATATTAATAATGTAAATAATTGAAGTGTTATTTAAGATCATTAACATTTCTTATATTGTATTATTCTTATCATCTTTTATAATACACTTTTACATACACTTGATATTATTGTACAGGATTGATGATATACTTTAACAGGATTACTCTTTAATTACATTATTGAATAGAACATATCTATATACATTGTTGCACACTTATACATATATAGACATCTTTATATTTAGATTTATAATTGATCATATTACATAATATATTCATTCTATTACAGACAGTTTCTGAGTTATTGTCGTTGCTGTTGTTTTGTTTTTCTTGTTTCTTTCTTTTTTTTGACTATACACTATTGTCTTTCGTTGTTTTCCTTTTTTTTTTCATCACTATGGTTGTTGTTGTTGTTACTCTTTTTGACTCTAGTGGTTATTTAGTTGTTTTTCATTCATTTGATTTTTTTGATAGATTAACTTTTTTTTTGTTTAACTTTTCATTATATGCACAAACATAGAATGTTGAATACTCCTTATTACCAAAAAAAAAAAAGAAAAGATGTATAGTAAGTAGTCTATGCCGTGGTAAGTATATGTGTGTACATTCGTTTCAAATTGTATTTCATTTAATATGTAAACTAATGTGTAAAACAATTTATAAATTGTTATTATATAACAAAATGACATTGTCTATTTATCATTACATTAATCAGTGTCTATAAATATATTGGAGCATTTTCCTTTTTTTAGTTGTTCTTTAGGATACCAAGTCAGTGCTTGTCTTGTGACACTGTTTGATCGTTTCCTTAGTGTGTTTCCAATCCACCTCCAGCGTCTTTTCTTAATTTCTTTGTCGGCTGCAAGTTGATTAGTTCTCTGCCATAGAAGGTTGTTGTTGATGGTATCTGGCCAACGAATCCGAATAATCTTGCGCAGACAGTTGTTTATAAATACTTGAATCTTCTGAAGGATACTTTTTGTAGTTTTCCAAGTTTCAGCTCCATACAACAGAACTGTCTTCACTTTTATATTGAAAATTTTGACTTTATTGTTGACTGAAAGTTGGTTTGAGTTCCAGATGTTTTTCAGTCTTAGAAATGCTGCTCTTGCATTACCAATCCACGTTTTCACATCCGAATCAGATCCTCCTTGTTTGTCGATTATACGGCCCAAACATGTAAAGGTTTCAACGTCTTCCAGAATTTCTCCGTCAGGTCGAGTGTAATTGGGTTAGTGTTTGTTATTTTGTATCGAAGGATCTTGCTTTTCCCTTTGTGTATGCTGAGGCCTACTGCTGCCGTGGCTGCTGGTATATTGTTGGACTTCATCTGCATTTGATATTGTGTGTGAGGTAGAGGAGCTAGGTCATCTGCAAAGTCCAAGTCATCTAGTTGCGTCAATGTTGTCGATTGTATTCCGAGAGTGACTTCAGATGTTGCAGTCTTCCTGATCCAGTCGATGACCAATAGGAAGAGGAAGGGCGAGAGTAAGCAGCCTTGTCTGACACCGGTCTTCACTTTGAATGAATCTCTGAGCTGACTACCATGCACGATTTTACAATGTAGTCCGTCATAAGAAATCCGTATGATGTTGACTATCTTTTTGGGTACGCCATAGTGTCGTAGAAGGCTTCATAATATTCTCCTATCCACGCTGTCTAATGCTTTTTCGTAGTCGAGGAAGCCGAAGTAAAGTGGTGAATCCCATTCAATTTATTGTTCAACAATGAATCTTAGAGTTGCGATTTGGTCAGTACACGATCATTCCTTATGGAATTCGGCCTATTGATCTCGAGGTTGGGCTCTGACCGAGTCTTTCATTCGGTTCAATAACACTCTGTTGAAGACTGTTCCCGGTGCTCAGAGCAGAGTGATTCCTTTGTAGTTCTCGCAATTGCTTAGATCTTTTTTCTTTGGTATCTTGATTGGGTACCCTTGTTTCCAGTCTGCTGGCACTTGGCCTTCTTCCCAAATCTTCCTGAAGAGAGTGTGGCGTATCTTCGTAGTTGCTTCTATATCTGTCTTCAGCGCCTTCGCTGGTTTGGTCCTACTGACTTGCCACTCTTGATTTGTCTGTTGACCATTTTGATTTCTTCGACTGTTGGTTAGTCGGTATTTATAGGTAGATCCGTGGCTGCTGCTACAAGGACTGGTGGGTTCAGTAGGGATGGTCTATTCAAGAGTTCCTCGTAGTGTTCTACCCACTTTTTCCATTGTTCATGCACTTCAGTGATTGGTTTGCCGGCCTTGTTTTTTGATTGGGCGTTCTGGCTTACTGGATTTCCCACCTGGCTTCTTCGTTGTATCGTATAGGAGCCTCATGTTTCCTTCTCTTGCAACTTTTTTCGCTATTGTTGCTAGGTCCTCAACATTTTTCTGTTTGAACGAAAAATATTCTTTTCGATAAATGCCCATTAAGTTCTACATTTATTAGTTCAAAATTATTAGTGACAAAAAAAGCCAGTTCTGAGGCAGATATAACATCATTTAAATATAAAGGATAATTGAAATATAAATTTTGTCTCTTCAGATTATTTGTAAAATACGAATGTTAGTGTTTTTGATAAGCATGAGAATTTTTAAGCAACATTTCCGTTTATCCGACCTGATGCTTCTCTCCACTTTCTTGTTTACTTCAGTGTATTCGGCCTGTCCCTTGGCTTTTTCTGTCCTTGTCTGGCTGTTATTAATCGCTATCTTTCTGTTCCTCCTTCCTTGGATATTGTCCAGAGTACCAACAGAAATCCATTCTTTATGGTGATGCTCCTTGCGACCCAAAACCTCCTGATATGTTAGAGTTATTTTTTCCTTAATCTCTTTCCAGTTTTCCTCCATATTAGTTCCACCTTTTTCTAGTAGATTATAAAATGCCTGGAATTTGTTGTTGAGAGTTATTTTGAATTCGTTGTGTTTGTTAGTATCCCTGAGAAGAGCTGTATTAAACTTTTGCAATACTGCTGCTCCAGTTGTCTAGTGTTTCTTCAGCTTCATTTTCATTTTAGCCACCACCAAATGGTAATCTGATGCTATGTCAGCTCCTCTCCTTGCTCTTACGTCTTCCATGGTCCTTCTAAACTTCTTATTGATGTAGATGTGGTGAATTTGGTTCTCCGCAATGTGGTCCAGTGAAACCCATGTAGTTTGGTGTATACGTTTAAATAGATATACTCTACGATAATCTGTTTAGTATTAAACTATAGGTGAGAAGCATAGTTGATGAATAGCAATAACTTCAATCAATCAATGCTTGTTACTCCAAAGGGAGCATAGGCTGCCAACCAGCATTCTTCAGCCAACTTTGTCCTCAACTTTCCAGTTTTTCTCAAGTACTATTTATTCTCTTCATGTCTGTCTCCAATTTCACAGGCAATCTGTTCTTGGATCTTTCTCTTTTCCTTTGGCCTTCAGGATTCTAAGTTAGTACTTGTCTTGTGATGCAGTTTGATGATTACCTCAATGTGTGTCCTACCTACCTCCCTAATTTCTTCGTCGATTGGAAGTTGATTTGTTTTCTGCTAAATGATCTTCATAGGTTGAAAGTCTTTCATCATAGGTGTTGTTGATGCATCACTTTAGTACATAATCGAGAGATCGAGTTGTTAATTTTGTGTACATGTTTATGTCACACACGGTTAATAATTAAATTTGATAACTTCGGTTTGTGGTTGATTACCGTTTGTACTTCGTCGATTGATTTAGTAACCGCCTTGATTGCAAGTAAACGGCTTTTAGGTAATGGATTGTACCTAGATTAATGTGTATCGATTATCAATACACTTTAATAGATACATAGCTCCGGGAATAGGAGGCACACATAATTGGATAGCATTTGGGAACAACTGAATAGGATTTTCCGGAATTGATTGGCAGATTATACTCCACAAGGAGTAACGGGCAGATAAATGAATCTTCACGGAATTCTCCGTATTATACAGACTCTCTTCAGTCAAAACAGTATGTGCTTAGTGTTAACGAGACGCGCTAGACTTACAAGCAAAACGTATACCAAGAGTGTAGATATTGGTGATTTATCTTTTACTGATTAATGATGGAGTATTTACAGACACTGAAAGATGTTAAATAAGTTACATGGTCAAGTGTTAGATGACAATATCCGTGATACACGCCATTACTGGCATATGGAGAACTAACAATCATCATGAATATACTGAAATAAAGGTATTACCTTGATAGACCACTTGTAATGTATATGCAGTGCATAGAGCGGTTACACTTCAATTTTACAGGTAACAAATTGTTAATTAAATGAACATCAAATCAATGAAGCTGTCAAAAATTGTAGATTTGTTGTCTTAAACTTACAGTAATGATTCCACCGTCAACGTCACATTCAACTTGTTTTTCGTAAAAAGAAAAAACGTTCTAGTAAGGCAATGTCTTCACTTTGCTGAAGTATTATGCGCTTCCTTCTAGAGGTTCTGTCTCAACAGCAGACTGACGTGAAACGTTCTGGAGGAAATTGGGACAAATATAATGACTATAAAAAGTAGTGTCATGAAATATGCAGCTGCACCTCTGGTTGATTACAAGTAGTGTTGCAAGCCACACTTCTGAAAAAAAGGCCCACAAAATCTACTGATGTACAGAAGACTTCGTAGCTACTAAACTTTCCTCAAAAACATCGCCATGAAGACATGACCCTGTAGAAATCTCAATACGAGCAGCAAATTCAAAGGAGGCACAAGTTGACAATATCAGCCTAACAGCTGATTATGACAATACTAATCTAGTTGATTTACCATAGTTAACAAGTTCGGAACTTATTGGTTTGTAGAGAAAAAGTCAGACAAGGACCTCAAACATCCTGATAGAAGATCTAAACGCCAAGGTCGAACTGAATAACGCTGATTATGAAGATATCATGGAATGACATTCACTGGGAGGATGGGACAAAAACGATAAGATATTCGCAAACCCATATTCCCTCAACAAAATGATTATGATTTGTATCATATTCCTTCACAAATCCATGTGTAAAGTTACAGAGGTCTTGCCGGACCACATTATGAAGAACCAAGTCGTCCATATTTGTTCAAAAGAACCATAGTAGACATAACGGCAAAAAGAGCTGGTACAGCTTCGGGTTAGCACCTAGTGGTTTATAGGACGGAATTAAACCTAGAGAAACACTAGATAACTGAAACAGTAGCACTACAAAGTTTAGTAAGATCGTTCCTATGGATACTAACAAACTCAGTGTGTTCAAGATTTCCCAACAATTAGTTCCGAGCCTTATATAATTTACTAGAAGAAGAGGAGACTACCACTGAGAACAGACAGAAGGCGATTACAGAAGCTAAAAGTTCAGCAAGTCAAAGGCGAAGAGGGTTGGCCTGCAAGAAACACTTATAGAGAATAAGTTTATGCTGATCTCTACACATGATCAAGAGAGGAAGAACAAGGAAACTACAATCTGTAACAGTTGAACAAAAGCCAAAGCACTAGCCGAATACACAGTAGTAAACAATAAAGTGAAGAAGAAAACTGATAGGCGGCACAATGTGGAAGACATAGCAATAACAGTGCAAAAAACCACAAGAAACGAAAACGTGAAATCACTCTGGCCATGAGGATTCTAAGTTGATGCTTGTCTTGTGATGTAGTTTGATGACTTCCTCGAGGTGTATTCCATACAACACCTAGCGTTTATTCGCAATTTTCTCCTCAACTTAAAGTCGGTTCACTGGGTGCTACAGTAGGTTGTCGTTGATGCTGTCTAGCTGATGGATGAAAAGTATATTGTGCAGATAACTGTTTATAGATACTTGTATCTTTTGAATGAAGCTTCTGGTAGTTCTCTGTACAAGTTTCAGCTTCGTTCTATAGAACTACCTTTACGCGTGTGTTGAAAATTTCGACACTGATGTTGGCCGACAGCTGGTTTGAGTTCTAGATTTTCTCCTGTTGTAAAAATGCTGCCCTTGCCTTGTCAATCCGCCTCTTTACATCTGCATCACACTGTCTTTGTCTATCGATGATACTGCCCAAGTACGTAAATGATTCCATAACATCCAGAGTTTCTCTTTCAAGTGTAATTCGGTTAATGTTCTTGTTTTTTATCGAAGGATCCTGCTTTTTTTGTGTATGTAGAAGTTTACTGCTGCCGATGCTGCTGCCACTTTGTCCGTATTTACATGCACTTGTTGCTGTGTGGGGTAGAAGAGCTTAGTCATCTGCAAAGTTCAAATTATCTAGTTACATCTAGGTTATCCACTGTATTCTGTGCTTCCCTTGGGATGTTTGGTTCACATAATTCTGTCAGTGACCACAAGAAAGAGAAAGGACGAGAGTATGAGGCTCTTCTCGACACCGGTCTTTATTTTGAATGGATCTGTTGGCTGCTTTGAATGCACTATTTCAAAGTGAAGTCCGTCGTATGGATTTCATATAGTATTGACTATCTCGGGTACATCATAGTGTCGAAGGAGACTCCATAATTTTCTTCTGTTCACGTTGTCACATGCTTTCTTGTAGCCGAGGGAATTTATGTAATGTAATGAATTCCACTTAATTAATTGTTCAAAAATAATCCGTAGTATCTCGGGTTGGTTGGTACATGATCAATTGTTTCGAAATCCGGCCTATTGATATCGAAGTTTGGCGTCGGTTAAATCTTTCTTGTGGTTCAACAACACTCAGGCATAACTTTTCCTGGTACCGAAATTAAAGTAATGCATCTATAATTCTCGCACTTTTTAATGTGGGATTGCTATTTTCATTTCGGAGATTGTTAATGGGTTGATATTCACTGTGCTTTTTTATATGTTTCTCTGATGACTTGTGGGTTAAGTGTAGCCTGCCTGTTCAAGTGTGTTTTAGAGCACTCTACCCACCTGTTTCGTTGATTTTGTGTCCAAGTGATTTGCTTGCCATTCTTGTTCTTAAGTGACCTTTCCGGCTTGCTGAAGTTTCTAGCTGGTTTCTTCGTTGTATCGCATAGTTGCCTCACGTTTTGTTTCCTTGTTCCTTTTTGCCGTCAATACCGGATCCTCCACTTAATTCTTTCTATCCGATATAATTTTCCTCTTAGCCCCCGTGTGCTCGGCCTTTGCCCTGGCTAATTTTTCTCTTGTCCGACTGTTATTGATTACTAACTTACCAATGGTACCAACTGTGATCCATTCCTTATAGTGTCGCCCCTTATAACCCAAAACCTAACATTTTGAAGCTGTTACTTTCTTAATCCTTTCCCAGTTATCCTCCATGGTAGTTTCTTCTATTAGATCGTGAAATACCTGCAGCTTATTGCTGAGGGTTATCTTGATCATGTTGAGATCGTTAGTTTTACTCTGGCTGCTGTCAGGTGATAATCTGGAGCTTTATCAGCTCTCCTTCACTCGCACTTCTTTCATATTACTTCCGAACCTCTTATTGTTGCAAATGTGGTCGCTTTGGTTCGCGGCCATGCGGCTCGGTGAAACCCATGCAGCTCTATGTATTTACTTGTGGAGGGGGGTATGTGGTGCCACTAATGATAACTTAATTTTTGAGA